>MU160891.1:569365-580312 GCA_015888305.1 Antheraea pernyi | reverse complement strand
GCGTCCCAGCACATTCCCAAACCTCCGGCGGCTAATCCTTCACAGGATGACCCCGCATACTCCTTTTCCCTATCGAGTATTGACTACGCAGGTCAACTACTCATTTTCCACGAGATCTCGGAGATCTCGGCGTACGAAGAGTGCTCTCGTAATCCGCTACTAGGTGCCGTCACGGCAATCCATAGATTTCCAGCCATCGCGGCTACACTACAACGGCTCGCGCGCGCAGCTGTTCCAAATAAATAACTCATATAAGATAGAGTAAATCGCGTATTTACGTCTATCTTCCCCTAAAAATAACCGTCAAACAATAATAATAATTTTTGTTATGTCTATTTTTAGACTTCGGTGCCGTCGCCGTAAAGTAAATTTAAATTCGATCTTATTAAATGCGTGTTGCGCCCGCGCTTTTGTAATCGATCCTTTTTAGCTCCCGCACACATCGCGGTTCTCAGTAATATTTCGAGCCTAGGTCGTCCCCGCGCGGAGCCCTCGTGATATTATTTTCGCGATACAGTGACTCATCTACATCACTTGAACACACATATGAAATCATCTGTCTCACACACGTGCACATACATACACATGGTGGGAGGGTTTTGTTTTTTTCCCTCAACGAACTGAATCGAATAGTTTTAGTTCGTTTCATTCCGATATACACGTATTCATATGTGAATCATGCAATTTCGACTGTATGGTTCACAAATGTATATATGTATGAATAGCTTAGAATAGTTAGCTAGGTCAGACGCGACTTTTTCCAGGTAACATCCCAAGCCGAGGTGCGCATGCGCCCTTGTGTATGTTACCTAAAAACCAAATCGGCTGAGTGCCTTAAGCGCTCGCCTTAGTAGTCCGGTGAAGCTGTAAAGACCCTGCCGGGTCAATAGCGTAGTCAGTTCGGGAAAAAAAAAAAAACTTCCACTTGCATGTGTCTGCGTGCACGTGTGTGGAGGTGATATGTGTAATGTTGTCGCAGTGATGTAAGATTTTGTGTCACTGTATCGCGCGGAAAATAGCTCGATAGTTCGTAAATCTCCGCGACAGACTCCGCGGTATTTACAAAATAACTTTGAAACGTTAATTTCGTTCTTTAATTATTATTCAAATGGCAATGGTGTGCGAATTGTGAAACCCTCGAAATAAAATGTACTTTTTAAGAAAAAAGATTTTAATCGGCATTAATATCATTGTAATTAGAACAATACAATTAATCTTTTAATTCGGAAATCGTTCATTGTGGTCGTGACTGAGCCCGAAGTAACTAGAGAGAGAGTTCAAAATCAAAATACTCTTTATTCAATTTAGGCCCTGAGAAGGCACTTATGAACGTCAAAGCTACCACCGGTTCGGAAAACAACCCAGTCATCGAGAAGAACCGGCAAGAAACTCGATCTGGTTTATCTTTTCATAATACATAACATTTTTTTTATTATTACATCTTAATACACAGACACACAAAGCTACATTCGTTTTTAGTGGTTAAACAGAGAGTGGCGTCACTTCCAGACGTCGCTATCGTTCACATACTGATCCACCCTGTAATAACCTTTATGTATTAAGACCCGCTTGACATAACATTTGAACCTACTATCCGGCAAATCGGTAATGTGTTTTGGGAGTTCCTCTAGTCTCCTGTATACTCACTATGCACCTTAATCTCTCAGGTATATAACATAACGTTTTTCTGCATATTTATTGGAATTACATTTGAAGTTAGCTTTTAGCGCGAGAAGTAGTAAAAGTTTTTTTTTTTCGAACTGACTACGCTATTGACCAAGCAAGGTCTTAACAGCTTCACCGGACTACTAGAAGTTTCGTCACGCTGATATAGAAGTAGTGTAACAATGACAAGAGCCACCAAAACATACATTTACAAGGGTAATATTGTTTAGTTGGCAAGTCTTTGTTGTATCTGTCGCCAGATGTTTATTAGTATCCTTTGTTTTTTACTTTGCATCTCTTTCTGTGAAATTGTATATTAGATATTTAAATATTGCTATATATATATATCAATGGTTTATTCGGAGAAAAGTAATAAAAGTGCATTATATATTTTTATTACATATCATATTATCTTATATTATTTTATGATGAATATTCAATTTAAATGTGTCAACAGAGCAGTACGTACTTCATAGTAAGTATTTTAACAAATGCTCTAAGTGCAAACCCAACGCACCTGAATTTTTTTCAGAAACCTGTAATCAGTCCAAGAATATTTCTGTCTCATTTTGCAATTCGATCAACTCTAGGAAGATAAGACGTTTTCCCAGAGAATTCCTTGCACTGACGACATAATATTTTAAAGATTTACTAGTAAATCTAACAATAGGTTCAAAAATTGACAATAATAATAACGTTAATCGGCCAAACGGAGCGGTAATGGTAAACTTTAAATCATGACGTCATTATTTTTTTTTTATGTCATAGGTGGCAAACGAACAGGTGGGTCACCTGATGTTAAGTGATCACCACCGTCCATGGACACTAACAACACCAGAGGAGTCGCAAGTGCGTTGCCACCCTTTGGGAAGAGTTTGGGGAGGGAGAGGAGAGGTGGTCCTCCGGCGCTCTTACTGACCGAACGAAACGCAGCAATGCAAGCACTGTTACTTCACGTCGGTTTTCTATGAGAGGGTGGTACTACCCCGGGCGAGCCGACCCATTCATGCTGAAACCAGTAATAATTTCAGCGCGGCTCTACCACCATAAAAATCATTTTAACCACTGTCACTTGGTTTAACTTATTTATCGCTTAACATTACTTTAGATGACATTCCGTATAGACAATATTATGATAATGAAAACAGATAGTCAATATATGATAATGAAAATTATATTCATACTTACTACATTTTACATACTAGCCGACATTTTGTTGACATACAAACCGCTGTAAACTGTCGTTTATGAACACTCACAATAGACTAAAGTCAATAATTTATCTATTGGCCAAGAAGTCACGATCGCATCATGCCGATCGCTCATTCTACAATGCCAACCGATAAAAATTGATTTTAGTCTATGGTGAAAGATCATCAATTTCAGTTTATAGCTGGTTGTCTGTAAACAAAAATGAAAATCAAATATGAATAAGATTACTTGTAGTAGTCATAATATAATAGGACATGCGAAGGAAATTGTCTGTATTATTTATTGATTTATTCATCATTAATCATATAGTAGTATATTCTTGGGAAATGTGATTTAATAGAACGAGTCATGTTATGTCTGTATAGGATACTAGCCGACACATGCCCACTTCGTTGGGCGGTAATACGTAAGCCTGGAATGGTTATTTTGTGCTAAAACGCAGCGGAAACTCTGAAAAGAAAAAAATACCCCGATTTTGCAACATTCTTTATTATTGCTCCGCTCCTATGAGTCTTAGCATGATGATATATTGCCTATAACCTTCCCTGATAAATGAGCTATATAACACTGAAAGAATTTTCCAAATCGGACCAGTAGTTCCTGAGGTTACCCCTTACAACGTCACAAACTCACAAACTCTACCTCTTTATAATATTATCTCTGTATAGGATATAAATAATATCAATAAGCTAATTTAAGAATGTAAACAATATCTCTTGTAAGCCCGAAACAGAACAGTCCACGTAAATCTTTTTGGCTGCTTTGAATGTAGCTAAGTTGGGGCTTGCGCATAGATTCGGGGGCCCATCTCCTCATAGCATACGTGAAGCTGACGAGGGGAGACGACCGGTTGTGTATCTAGTAGATTCTCTATAATAGGACGAAGCCTGGCGTTCACTCGCCAGGCTGTTGCAGGGGCGGTTTCTTAGGAAGACCGCAGGTTCGATCCCTGGTCGCCTATCATGCGGGGTATCCCCATACACCGTAGGGTTTTAAGTCCGTGCGAGTCAGATATAACCCATTCTCTCCCCCGAGATGGCGTATTCATAAAGGATTTCCCCACGTTAATAAAATAAGGACTTACGCATGGATTTGACTATCCGTCAAGAATGTAAAATACGGACCCAAGTTTAAAATATTATTATAAGAATCCAAAACTGACATCTGTTTATCCTTCTCTTAATGTTATGCGTTCAATACAATACGTATTTATACCTAAAATTGTGTTATACGTTGTCCTGCCCTGATAATAAAAAAATCCTTGGCAAATTATATACCAAAACCATCCTCCTGAATCACTTTATCTACTAGTGAAAGCCAAATGAAAATTCTTACCGTAGTTTTAGAGTTTATCGCAAACAGACAAACAGGCAGACAGACATGGCATAGGACTTTGTTTTATACTACGTAATTATAAATGAATTCTTTATTTCTTGAATACTTTTACTTTATGTTCTAATCATAGACTATTGATTGTAGTATTGATATGTAAATAGGATCCAACAAAGTTTTAAGGATGGATAATCTGATTGGATAGGTTTTGCTCCAATTGGGAATGCTACATAATTCAGGTTAAGGATTAATAACACATATAAAGAAATTAAACAACATTCCTTCCATTATTACTAAAGAAAAGTAAAGTGTTAATTTATGTCTCAGGTATTAGTTTTCTATGTATGTATAATTCTATAAAGTAGTAAGATCAATTCTTGGTATATCACTTCAAAGTACAATAATTTAATGTAGGAACTAGACAATCATAAATGGCATGCATTAATAAAATTATCATAAAACTAAAATGTGAGAGAATATGGTTAGATTGAAAAACAATCATTTCCGATATACATGTATGCGTTAATGAATCATGCAATCTCGATTGTATGACTCACAAACGAATATATGTATGAATAGCTTAGAATAGTTTAACTAGGTCAGATCAGGATTTTTTCGGTAACAGCCCAAGCCGGGGTGTGCCATGCACCCTTGAGTATGTTACCTAAACAAAATTGGCTGAGTGCCTTAAGCGCTCGCCTTAGTAGTTCGGTGAAGCTGTCAAGTCCGCAAGACTAATAGCATACCTTGGCAGTTCGAGAAAAAAAAAAATTGAAAACCAACACAGTCCTGGCACTTTCTTTTTATATTATGATGGTCCAAGTAGCAGACAATTCCTTTTTGCCTTTTAATAGAGTGTGTTAGGCATAATGAGTATGTATTTGTACCATTCTTGATCAAGCCGAAATAGAGATTAACAGGTTTAATGTTAGTATTCCTTCACTTGTTGTCTTTGCAGTTCTGTATAAGTAGATGTAGTACAGTGAAGCTGTTAAGACCTTGTTAGGTCAACAGTACAATAAGTTAAAAAAAAAAAAAATTGTACAAGTATGTTGTGTATATAATTTATATTAAATATATATAATATATATGACAATTCTCCGTCTTCAGTCATTAGAAACTTCATGCACACTGTTCTCCAGTACAATTTTTTTTAACTAGTATAATGTTGTATCTTACTCTTACACATCCTATAGAAGATAGTTTTAGTTTTATATTGTCTGACTGTAGATAAATCAATTATGTATCCAACTAAATGGTACATATAAATGTTACAAGTTTCTATGTAATAATCGATTTTTTGAGGTATGAAAGAATACTGTGACGTTGAGTGTCAGTATTAGGACCAGACAACAGTGATTTCTTTACATACCCTGTGTGTGTCCAAGACAATGATACTAAACTCGATGGATTAATTGAAATTAAACTAGCATACTGAAATAAAAGTAGTAATAAACCACTTAATTTTAATTTAATTGGATTAAAGTTGTTGATCAAGTAAGACTAATTCTTATTAATTACAAAGAGTAAGCAATTTATTAAGTAGTTACTTTTTAATAACAATTTCTGAAAATCAAACAAAAATATTCATTTTACCTTCAATTTAGTTATTTCACTTCAGTTACTTTAATATTGGAGACTTACAATGATATATTTATATAAAATTAATAATCAGCCATTAACGGTTATATTATTTACTAATTGTGCCTGCAATTTTGTCCATATGTAACTTAATGAAAAAAAACAGTCTTTTGTTTACTGTACCTTAGATATTATTTATAAATTATAAGTATATCCTGTTTTTGTTACAGATTGAATTGCATTTCCTTACCTACTCTTTTCTCGTACTTATATCCAGCCGTCATTCAAATTACAATATTTTTTATAGAGTAGACCGATTTAAATGAGACAAAAACTAAATGTTACTTGATGATATGCTTATGATTTTCTTAGGTTTTATCGTGAAAGCAGTGCTTTAACAGTGATGTGTGTCCAAACAAACAGACATTTCTAAAAAGGCTTGAAGTGTATCTTATTACTTACTCCTAAACAAAGTTTTTTTTAAACAACTATTTTTTTACCTCACAAAGATCTAAAAGTTAAGACACATTAGATTTATTACATGTATAGAAGATAATTTTAATTTAATTACAGTTATTGATTATAAAGATTTTTTTAATCACAGTGTTATTTATTTGTTTCTTTATAATAAAAACTTCAAATGCAAATATTTGTTTTAAAAGTTAGTTGGTTCTTTTAAATTAGTTATATTGTTTTAGTCTTAAATATTGTGTCAGGTTTAAAAAGTATTTTCAACGGCTGTAATCTAAAAATTGTAATGTAACAATAGGCTGTAACGTTCATTGAGATCACACATTTTTGATGTTTTCATTTTAAACTCTATAGTTAATGACAACTGAAATAAGTATTGGATACTATATAATAAACACTCCAAGTTATCAAACTTAAATATTTATTTTACATTTGATACAATTTAGATCTTAGTAGATTGATGTTGAAATACTTGATAATGGAAACATAAATTAATCACTTTGTTAGAAGTGTTGAAAGTATTACACAAACAATAATTTCGACTATTACCTCCCTCCATACACTGACACTATAACTCACTTATATTGTGTCTCAAGAACACTTGAATTTGAAATTATTCAAAATTGTGATTTAAAATAATTCACTTTAAAATTTATGCGAAAAAACATCGCACCATTTTTTAGCACACAGCTGATTGTAAAGACGCCATGTTTTACGCGTTTTTAGCCGGCTCCTGGCGAGGCCCCCCGTGCGCACTGTGGGAGGTGAGTTGCGGTGCGTTTTTTATTTCGCATATTTGCAGAGTTACTCAATAATTTGCTATATTCCGCATCTAACTTTATGACCGCTCTGTATATAGTTTTTTTTTCTCGAACTGACTACGCTAGTTCCTAACAAAATCTTAACACCTTCACAGGATTATCTGTATATAGATGCGAAAAAGACAAATTTCATTATCTGTAGGTACTGAAATCTGTCAGAAATATATCAAAACTAATAAAAAAATGGAGATATAACTATTTCGATAACTTTAAAATTATTATAAAACCATTTGAAAACTTGATAAAAAACTTACAGGACCTCTTGGAACTAACATTCCTTCGTCGTAGTAAGACCATTTCTGCGATAAAATTGGTCTGCAACAAAATCCTCCTTCAAAAAATTATGTCGTAAATCTGAAGATTTTGATGCCCTGAATCTGTTCCCGAAGGCCAATTTTTTCTATCACGTCTAGATTTTTCGATATATTTTTGAAGTAAAACTTCTTTAGAATCGTTGTGATTTCAAACCGGATGCAACGGAAAAACGACAGGTAAGAGGCACAAATACAAAAATTAGTGAGCCAGAGCGAGAGAAAACGACAGGTAAGAGACATAAATACAAAAATTAGTGAGCCAGAGCGAGAGAGCAAATGTCAATGTGTATGTATATTGCACACTGTTTAATACTTGCTTGTATTTGAGCATTTAACGTGTGTTAGTATATGTGAAAAGTACGTGAGCTAATACTACTGTACACTGTATGCGGTTGCATATTACAGCTTTTTAGTAAGAAGTCAGCGTGGTGTGTTATTATTTAACAGTGTTTGTGACTATTTTTATATCTTGTTGTGCTAAATAATAAATTCATTTTTAAACAAATAAACTTTGTAATTATTTTTTATCACATTGAAATTATATATAAATCAATTATATATTACGTAACAAAATACTATACAAATATATTAAAAAAGTTACATGGCCCATGAGGGGAGCGAACTCGCGACCTTCGCGTTATTAGCATGACGCTCTAACCAACTGGGCTAATGGGCCGATATTCAACACGTCCAAATTATCTAATCATGTCTTTTTCGAATATATTAATTACTGCAACTAGGGTTTTATGCCAAATATATTATATATATATATATAAT
The DNA here is from genome assembly GCA_015888305.1 of Antheraea pernyi. Classification (NCBI taxonomy): domain Eukaryota; kingdom Metazoa; phylum Arthropoda; class Insecta; order Lepidoptera; family Saturniidae; genus Antheraea; species Antheraea pernyi. The sequence goes on along the minus strand of MU160891.1, from coordinate 572,139 downwards.
TTTGCGCTTTGAACTATATTTTTGAATTAATTAATAAAAAAATAATAAATTCATTTTTAAACAAATAAACTCTGTAATTATCCTACCCTTGTTATATATATTCATCTCATTCTTTTGTCAATTTACAGAAGTTTCACTTCTATCGTGTGTGAGTCAAACAAACACCTTTTTTGTTCAAAATATCATATACTTAGGTTTTTTTAATTCGTTTTATGCATTAACGTTATAAACAACGTATATATATATGAAATGGGTTTCTGCTAGTCGTAAGAGAAAGTAGAAGAGTGCCGAAAGTGATTTCTATGGTAGTACATATGCGCCTACGCAGTATTTACTGTGACTTTGCAACAGTTAGTTGAAAAGTTGTCGATTAATTGTTTACGTTCTATATGGGATATATAAATAAGTTTTACACCTAAAATCTAACTAAACCTAACCAAACCCAGACGAAACTGTTTTGTTTTATCTTAAAATTCATCAAGTTGATAATATACTAAATGGTACTTACGTATTAAGGGTAACGCAGTGCGCGCGCCGACCGCTTCCGCGGCTGGCTCACGCTGTCTTATATTTCACAAGTCTAACCTAACCTAACCGAACAAAGTTGGGAAAACTGGGAAAAATAAATCGATTAGATTGCGTCTACTGTGTTTTATATATTAGCAGATTGATGATTTTTAAGTAATAAAACAAAACAGTTTCGTCTCGGTTTGGTTAGTTTAGGTTAGAATTGCGAAAAATGATAACGGGAGCCAGCCGCGGCAGTGGTCGGCAAGCGCGGTGCATTTAATACATAAGTATCGTTATTTTTTATGAACACAAATAATAAATAGAAAATAAAAATGTAATTATTATTTTTAAATGAACTCCATTCAATGTTAGGTTATAAAATGCCTTAAGAACTTGAAACAACAAGGAAAATATTTTTTTTATTCGTAGACAGTGTAGTTAGCGAATTTTTTCCGCACCGTAAGAAAAATGTATCCACCAAATATAAAACCAGCGTGGAATTTTACCCGCAGTGCACGCGCTTCTATGTAATTCAATAAGATCACAGATTTTGCGAACGAAATTCATTTGTTCTGTTTACGTTATTTAGCGTCGAGGTAAATCATGTTCGTACATTATTTTTTGTTTTCAATCAGCGTTAACAATTTTGAAAAATAACTGCGTAGCTACGCCTTGAGAATAGGTACGAAATGTATTTAAAACTTGCGTAGGTGCTCAACTTTCCCATCAAAATGCAACAACTCATGATTAGTTTTTTTTTAAATAAAGTTTTGCAACAATACTCACCGATCCGAATTGATAAATCGTGAAGAAACACTTGTTTGACAAACTTTATTTTACTGTTTAAAATTAACCATCGAAAATATCCTGAGAGCAAGAAACTTCTATAAAATATGACGGTCAATTACAGAATGAATGAATCAAACGTTAGGGACATGGATAGAGTATCGATATTTTATGGAATCGAGCATTTTTATTTCGCAACCAATCCTTTTTAGTGTTACAATATATTGGATACTTTTACTCTTTTGGCAAATATCGCATACTTCTGTAGCAAAAAAAATGAATTCATATGCTATTTTGTCACCGTACTTTGTAACATTTGATTGTTATTTTATTAATAACCATTGACAAAGAATGAACATTAATTAAACGAAAGCCGTTTCGTGCCAGATCGTTTATTCGGGTGTGCTTTTAGAAACATTCCACGCTGAATCGGATGGCTTCAACATTTTTTTTAATGTCTTCAATTCATTGATATATTTTAGTACAACTCAACATAGGGTCCATATGATAAATTTTGAGATTTTTCTATTATTCGTTCAAAAGGTAACTTTATTTAGTGTTTTGGACATACAATATTATTGAATTTAAATTTATTCAATTAAAATTGGACATAAATGGAATACTCTCTGATGTGATCTTTTTTTTTGTTATTACGCAGCCTTTATAGAAAAAAAAAAATCTAACCTATTTCAATTTTTCTTACTCAGACTTTTGAATTTTAAGTTTTAAATCGAGTTATATTCTATGTACGCTTCCATTTCTTAAAATCTAATTTTTTGACATCTATCCATTCCTAAACTTTTAAGCTCGGTCAGGTTTTCTCTAATGACTACATATTAGTGATTTTTGAAAATTTTAAATCAACAAGACGTTTGAAAACTGAAAGTTAAGTGAAGAAGTTAAAACCTAGATAGTCATAGCCTTTTTTATAAGTGCGATTCTATCGCTTGTAAATCTATATCTATATTAATATATAAAGCTGCAGAGTTTGTTTGTTTGTTTGGTTGAACGCTATGATCTCAGGAACTACCAGTCCGATTTGAGAAAGTCTTTCGGTTTTAGATAGCTCATTTATCGAGGAAGGCTATATATAATCACGCTTCACGCTAAGACCAATAGAAGCAGAGCACCAATGAAGAATGTTTCAAAATCGGGCACTTTTTTTGCTTTTGAGCGATTACGTTATTATTATATACGTTGCCATGGTAACGTAGTAAGTAGTAGTAATAATATTCGTCCAATAGGACAGGCGAAGGAATTAACCCATACTGCCAATTCTGAAGTTATGTGGTAATTATCAAAGCTAACATTTTCAAAGTTTTTTTTCCTATTCAAATAGTTCATAGGCGAAGGAATTAATCCATACTGCCAATTCTAAAGTTATGTGGTAAGTATCAACGCTAACATTTTCGAAGTTTATTTTGTTTTCCTATGGAAAAAGTTTATACTACTTTTATTTCCAATTTTTTATTTGTTCT
>MU160891.1:545543-568694 GCA_015888305.1 Antheraea pernyi | reverse complement strand
GTCCGTGTGAAATTAAAAATATGTTACAACTACGTGAGACGTGTGCCTTACTGACTCCAAGAATAAATATGCATAATTGAAAGTCATATATTTGTATGTAATATGAATTATATCATCTTTTTGGTCTATTTGGCGGCCATATTGTTTTATTTACCATGTTTGCTTCTACATAACTCAGTTATTATATCAACGTATAAGAATAACTTAAGTATATCGACAATATGGGCATATTATATCTATCTATAAAATGAAAGATTTAAGATATGTTGTTCGATAATGTATAGCTTATAATTTTCATTACTTTCTTATATAGTGTTAGTGAGTACTGAGTTTGGTATATAGTAGGTTGAAGTTCCAGTTATGTTGCTGATGATAAATCCCATCCCACTCGATATACTATTTGTATTCATATATCTAATGTACACGTTACATGTTACAGTTGGCGTGAGTGTCGTAGTTACAAATGTTTTTGAAAAAACTTTTTTGTAATGTACACACCACTCACAATTTTCCATTTCTTTAATACATTTTTTAAAAAGCGCGTGCGGAGCCGCGGGTAACAGCTAGTCTACCTATATTTTTATACGTCTCTTAAGGTTCAGTGTTATATATCAGGCATATGTATATAACAGCCAATTCTCCGAACTAGATCTTTTTAGTACTTCTCGTTATTATTATAGAAACGAAATACTATATTCTCTGTCCCGGAATAAGTAGTACCTTAATTGTAATTTAATCATCAATGCATACTTAACACTAATACGCTCACCTTTCACAAATACACACCTACTCATGCCATATACTTTCATGTTTAAAGCAAAACTCTATATCCCCCACACAACTGTAGTTGTACCTAGATTCATATTTATTTCATATAAATCATATTTATATCATATAAATTCAAGAACGCAGGCTGTACGCACGAAAAAGCATGACTCTTCGTCATATTCTGCTTGAGGCGAATGTCAAGCGAGAGCGTGGAACAAGCGATAGAGAGGCGCGATCGGCCTAAGCGTTCGGCTTGTGACGCATCAATCTATATCTATACATATAATAAAAATGAATTGTCTGTGTGTAATATCAAGATAACATTTTTTTACTGATTGGGTATGAAAGTATACAGGCTATTGTAACAAAAATGCAATTTTTAAAATTTTTGTCTGTCTATTTTTGCTATCTCCGAAACGGGTGGACCGATTTTGACAGGACTTTCACCGCCAGATAGTGCACATCATAACAAGTAACTTAGTTTATTATAATTTAGATTAGCAGTTAACCTTGGCTTCGCCCGTAGTGCTCTCTCCAAAACTATGGGACCGATTATTCACTGGCAGATAGCGCACATCATAACAAGTAATTTAGTATATTTTAATTTAGACTAGCTGTCAACTGTGGCTTCGCCCGCAGTGCTATCTCCAAAACGGTTAGACCGATTTTCATCGGACATTCACTGACAGATAGCTGACCTCCTGGGAAGTAACTTAGGTTATACTATTTTAGACTAGTTACCCGCGACTTCGTCCGCATGCAATTTAGCAAAATATGTTGTTCACTGTAAACACGTGCGCTGTACTGCACTCCAAGAATAAATATAATTGAAATTCATATATATGTATCTATGTATGTAATTTGAATTATTTTATCATTTTGTGTTATTTACCGAGTTTTTATCTAGATAACTCAGTAACTAAAGTAATGTATAAGAATATTATATCGAGTTCACAAGTTTTTTATATTCAAAAAATAATTTAAATCGTTAAGTGATCGTTTATTGGTCATATTATCAACAATAATTATGAATTTTTATCAAAATACATAGGAATGAGTATTAACCTAATCACACTCATAATTTCATCGCAAGTAAAAATGTTTACCGTTCAACGAAGTGGGCAAAGGGTCAACTAGTATTAAATATATAACGTCAGGACAAATGTAGCATAAAGAGACGCCAAATTTAGATTCCCATAGTAATAATTTTACTTAGTTTTGTATTAAAATCTTGATTATATTATGCACATGACCGAGTTTATGGCTTTATTCCGAGCGGATAAAAATATTGTCGAGTACTGTACTTTTAATAAATAATTAGTTATATATTCTAGTGGTACTGGGTCTGCGATAAGGGACACAAAACAACACTCGGTTAATGTCATATGATATTTATTACAGTAATTTATTTACATGATCTTACTGCTTTGCATAAGTTAAGAAAAATGTGATAACAATCAAAAAGGTAATATCGTTCCAATATTATTAGAAATTCCTTAAAAAAATGTTGTTATTATTTATCACAGGCATCTTACATTAATACCTAACAGAATAATATAACAAAGGCATCAGTCATTAGCTTAATTCTACTTACAATTATGAGTCATTATACTTATCACTACATACTTCGTTTATAATTATATAATAATCAAAATTGTATATTGTACAAATTCTTTGGTGAAGTATATCTTAACTAACTTACTATAATTTTCTTTTCAAATTAACTTTCAATTCTTCATTAGAAATAAATTCGTTAATTCCATTGTCAGTACTGAACTTCAGTATTTCTTCGGCTTTGATACGTTCAGTTCGATTAGCATGAGCTTTGCATACCTTAATAAATTTACTGACCTCGATTTTCATGACTATCTCCTGATAGCGCGCATAGACGTTTTTAGCGTCATAGTAAACATTGGAAGGGAAAATGACTACCAAATCTTCGTTGAACTTTTTCTTCTTGGATATAAACTCAATATACTCAGGCAAGGTTGGATATCTTTCAAGATCATACACACATTCAATAAACAATTTGTATAGAGACAAAAGTTTGTTAAACTCAAGCGAATCGATAGCTTCATAAGTGACTTCAATTTTATCTTTGTCGTTGTCGTTATTAATAACTACTTTCTTGGTGCTCTTCATCAGTTCCGTGTAAAATGATTTGTTTTGGTCGATAGCAAAAAAGGGACGAAACGTCTTTTCACAAATTTCAAAGGTCTCCTCTCCTGCTTTAGATGAATCCAGATCACCTACAACATGCATCAAATGTACGTAGTCATTCAAATGGACTTTTTCTTCAACTATATCGTCGGGCAACATTTTTTTCTGATACAATTTAAGGTAATTCAGTTTGTACAAATTAAATGGCTTATCAATTTCATTGACTAGAAAACCATCTACAGTTTTGAAGATTCGCTGCAGCAAATAATAAACCTTCTCTCTATGTTTGTTAAATTTCTTTAAAGTCATTACATAACTAAGTAATTCTCTCCGGTTTTCGATAGACTGCAAATCTAGATCATAATCAAAGTACTTCAAGATTTCGATCATATAACGCGCTACGCCATAATCGCCATAATACGCCATAAACGTTCCTTTTTGAAACAACGAGGGTTATCTTTGAAAATCCATGAAGACAATTCAACGCAGTACCACAACGCAGTTAAAAGCGATGTTTTTTCTGGAGGATCTAGTGGCAAAGATGATAGTCCAATTGTACACACTGTCTCACTGATACGTCGCATTGTATATTTTTTGAACTGTTCAACGACGTTTCTATCCATCCATTCTTTATTTTCACAGTTTTTCCACAGCACAAAATAAAACAATCCAACATTGTAACGGATCTTCTTGAAATCAAAATACGTCGCCGACAAGATGTAATCGTTATATTTATCAAACTTATCTGTGTTTGTCAGCACAAGGCCGCCATGAAACAGTTTTCGTGTTCGCGGTTCAGTGTTCGTATTGTGTGCCAATAGTTGTTTGTAAACATTCAAAGTGTAGAAGTAGCCAATCGACTCACTGATATCTTGATCATTCATCAAAAATAACGGACACTCCATGGTTGATCTGAACTTACTAAAACTAGCAGATGACACTTGAACTGATTGTTCTGTTCCATGGAAAATGAGTTTGTTCATCAAATTGAGTTCCGCCAGAATTATAACAGGGATTCCTTTGTCATCGTCCAGAATAATGTCAGGGAACTCAATCTCTTGTTCGGCTGGGAAATTAATATCAATGACCGGTTCTTCTTCAACCTGCTTAACAAATTCAGTTTTGAACTTCAAGGCATCAAACGAGTAGGATTTTACATCACTGACGATGTAATTGATGAAAGTTGAAATGGATTTTACAATGCCAACTTTAATTATATTACCTGCACCAATAAAATTTTGGTACCAATTTGTATTAACGAATTCGCGCAGGAATATATTTCTATCCTTTGTTTCCAGGTTAATTTCGCTTTTCACTATTTCCGATGACAACTCGTAAAACAATCGGTTACGCAGCTTCTTCAATTTCTGGATTTCCAACAAAGCACGAGCGTCGTTTTTTAATTTTCTGATGAACTTTAACCGGATGTAAGATTCCAAGTGATTTTTTTCGACTGCAAAATTGTCAACGTTGATTTTGTCGTAATCAAACTCCTTAGAGATATCAATGTTGTCATAGAGTTCGTAATTACTATAAACTGTGCAACGACTCTTAAAGAAAGACGCAGCTACTGAAAGGTCAATTTTACTCATATTTTCATTGAATGCATGGTAAACCACTGTTTCGTAATGCATATCCTCGTTCAACATGAAACATTTATTTATACTCTCATGCTCGATTTAACCGTCTGTGATGATGTACAGCAACTTGATTTTATCAATTCCATCGCGGATATACTGTTTTTTTATCCATTGGATAATCGTTTCGGGCTCTGTTCCCATGCATCCAGAACTTAGATTGATATATGCTGTTCTAATCTCGTCTTCATTGATTTCCCAACATTCGTCACCCCAGTGCAAGTAGATAATTTTCGATTCTGTTGGAGGCTCCCCGGCAATCAAGAGTTCTTTTTTCATTTTTTCTACGTCACATTGGAACTGTTCGAGACTTTTCAAGCCGTTGCTGTGATAATACTCGACTCGTCTGGTTGAGCCCGAAAAATCCTTTGCATAAATGAAGTAATTAACCATTGTCACTATTTAATATTTTTTTAAATTTCAAAATGATACTAGTTATCTTGCGTCTGTTGAAGACTTATTTACACTAATTTCGCGTTAATGTCGGTAGTACACACTGGTACACTTCAATTTATTTTTTTATATATAACGTAGTGGTGTACGACGATATACAAACTCAGACGCAGGTGAGAGGATTCCTGAAACAAAAGCACGTATTATAATCTTGATAAAAAATATGCAAAACTTAAGAATGACTGGAAAACCAAAACAAATTGAAATGATTCTATTGAGGATCTTAGTAATTAGTATAACAATGATTCAAAAATCTATTAAGACATGAAGACTATTAGTGGTGTAAAAGATGACCCGGGATTCGAACCCGCGACTTTGAAGTTTACACGAGGTTCTATTATTATCAGACCGCTTTACATATCAAAACATTCACAACAATTTATTATGTAAATTAAAAAAAAAGCTTTATAATTATACTTACTCGTCACAATTTAGACATTTTGATGTATAACTGTTCTAATGAACTTATTTTATTACCTAAAACTATCAAAAATAATCTGAGAATAACAATGTTCTATATACTATATGACGATCGATTACACAATGAAAAGACCAAAGTTTTTTTTTTCGAATCGACTACGCTATTGGGCTGACAGATCTTTACAGCTTCACCAGACGGCAAATGAACCAAACGATTCTTGTTGGAGCTTATATAACAGTACGAATGGATGACACAATATTTAATATCATTTAAATATTTATTGCAAACATGGTGCAATAAAATATCAGATGGTTTTCCCTAGCCACGGGTTACGATCCATAACAAAAACAAATATATTGTAGATTCATTAACTGATAAAAATAATTTTATAATCTTTAATTAGTATAAAATGAAGTCGCTTCCAATGTCTGTTCCCTTAGATCTTTTAAACTATCCAACGGATTGTAATACAGTTTTCAGCAGTAGATAGAGTGATTCAAGAGGAAGGTTTATAAGTATAATTGATACATATTATAGTACAGCAAAATTCAAAGATGTCATAACAAACATATTTTGTACACTTAAATCGCAAACGCTGGCGAAACCTTACGGGATAGACCAAATGTGTGTACTATGGAATTGTATATCTTAAAAAGATCGTTAAAAATCGCTGGTATATATTTATCTTTAAATGATAACCCACAGTAACCATTTTTATCTTTTTACAAAAGTAATTAGGTATGTGTTATTTAGCAAGTTATTTTATACATTACAATATTATTCTTTATCCAACTAAATACATTACATACGTTGTACATGTCATGTAAATCATAACTGCCCTTAACAGTATTTCATTAAAATGGATATTGCAGCCGCGTGAAGCTGGGGCGGGTCGCTAGTAGATTGTAAATTAAAAAATAAAATTAAAAAAACAGGAAATTACCTAATAATTGATTTCACTGAGTTTCAAAATATTGTACTATTTTTTAAGCGAATTGTGCGTACGGATGAACTTGAAATTTAGCATAGTTAAAGTTTATATGGAGGAGAAGTGCACAGAGCTATTTTTTTTTAATAAAAATCATTACAACCGTAGTAAATTAATTAAAATATACATTACTCATACAACTGCTTGAATGACCAACAACATATAGAACATGTATGAAAAAGACGTTTTGACATCCTTCGTTTCACTCTTACGTTCGACGAAAACGAAACGTTACGAATATATAATATGTAAAATCGTAATATACTTTAGTAACCTATATCTATACTATTCTATATATACATATAACAAAAATGAAGTGTCTGTATGTAATATCAAAATAACACTTTTTTACTGATTGGGTACACGCCACTGATAACAAAAAAGCAATTTTTACAATTTTTTTCGGTCTGTCTGTCTGTTTGTTCCGGATAATTTCCGAAACGGCTGGACCCATTTTGACGGGAATTTCACTCGCACTCTAAATTAGACTAGCTATTAACCGCGGCTTTGTCTGCAATGCTATCTCCAAAACGGTAGGACCGATTTTCACTTTCACCGGCAGATGGCTGACTTTATAAAAAATAATTAAGTTTATTTTAATTTAGACTAGCTGTTAACAGTGGCTTCGCCTGCAGTACTATCTTCAAAACGGTTAGACTGATCTTCACGAAACTTTCATTGGCAGATATCTGACCTTATAAAAAGTAATTCAAGCAATATTAGTTTATACTAGCTGTTAACCGTGGTTTCGCCCGCAGTGTTATCTCGAAAACGGTTCGACCGGTCTTCACGAAACTTTTACTGGCATATAGCTGACTTTATAAAAAGTAATTCAAGCAATTTTAGTTTATATTAGTTCTTAACCGTAGCTTCGCTCACAGTGCTTTCTCCAAAACGGTTGGACCGATTTTCACAGGACTTTCACTGGAAGATAGCGGACCTTATAAAAAGTAATTTAATTTATTTTAATTTAAATTAACTGTTAACCGTGGCTTCGCCCGCTATTTTATCAAGAAACGGTTAGACTGATTTTCAGGGGACTTTCACTGGTAGATAGCGAACTTTATAAAAAGTAAATGAGGTTATTCTATTTTAGACTAGCTGTTACCCGCGACTTTGTCTGCATGAAATTTAGCAAGATTACAACTCATTCTTTATTTTTCATATGAGAAATAATTATCAGCTTATTGTTTACAATTCGATATTATAATTATTAATAACTCCAATGAAATAGAGGTTTTCATAATAAGATTATAGATTACAAACGTATTACGTAAAGGGTTCCATAATAAAAAAATTATATATATATATATATATATAGCATAATTATATAAGTATATACATAGTTAACATTACAGTTTATTATTATGTATGTATTATATGTATTAGTGTATTAATATTTGTAGGACGGGGGGTATTAATAGGGAGGATATCACATAGGGAATCCGAGGGTTTGCGACAGTTGAAAAATATGTGATCCACTGATTCCTCATCAAAAATATAACTTGCAATCACTTCATGTTGTCATAAGAGTAAAGCAAGATTACCAGCTTTAAGTAAATATGAATATTATAAATATTTTAATGATGGACTCACTTTAAATGATCATTCAATACAAAATAAGTCAAAATATTACTTTGAAAACTAGCTTAGTTAGCTATAGTTAGTTTAGGACCTAAAGTTTCCTCAGATAGGTCGCGAATTGCATGTATCAGGCAACAGCCAAAGGCGAGGTGTGCCGCGCACCCTTGAGCTAGTTGTCAAAATAAAATCGGCTGAGTGCCTTAAGCGCTCGCCTTAGTAGTCCGGTGAAGCTGTTAAGACCTTGCTGGGTCAATAGCGTAGTCAGTTCGAAAAATAAAAGCTAAAGTTTCCGATATTGTTAAAGATGGAGTTTATGTATAATTTATCACAGAGCGGGTCCAATAACTGCTGGATATGGTGCCTCACTATATTATGCGCAATTGTATTTTTATGATATTGACACTGCTGTTATTTATAGATTACAGGAACAGTTTAATATAACATGCCATCATAGCATAATTCATAAAATTTCTCTCGAATTGGAGCACAGTAATACTTATGATTGTAATGATTATGTAGTAATTTATTGCAATGTAAAGAAATTTGTATGCTATTGAAAGTTAACCATGACTTATATCTCCACCGTTGCAATCATGCATTTCGAACTAATATAGCATTTATATTTAGTACAGTGGACGGTGAATTTTAAACGAAAATTGATTCATTTTTATAAGTTAACTAGCGGGCCCGGCAGACGTTGCCCCACCCTGGTTATGGAAAAATCCTTAACAAATAATATACTAAAACGTTCCTCATCAATCACTCTATCCAACGGTGAAAACCGCATGAAAATCCGTTCGGTAGTTTTTCAGTTTATCACGAACAGACAGACGGACAGACGCGGTAGGGGACTTTGTTTTATACTATATAATAATAATGATAATGATGATAATGATAATGATGATAATGATAATGATGGTAGTATTAAAAACATGTCTGTTTTGGATTCATCATCAGACTATACAACAAACTAGACAACAAACAAAAATGAATACTACACAACAATGGTATGGGAAGCCGCCGGTATATCTTAATCTTAAATAGATAGAAGAAACATTTATTATAATCTATACTAATATATAAAGCTGAAGAGTTTGTTTGTTTGGTTGAACGCGATGATCTCAGGAACTACAGGTTCGATTTGAAAAATTCTTTGGGTGTTACATAGCTCATTTATCATCATAGGCTATATATCATCACGCTAATACCGATAAAAGCGGAGCCCTAATGACGAATGTTTAAAATCGGGCTGTTTTTTTCCTTTTAGCTGCGTTTTAACGTTAGTATTATATACGTTGCCATGGTAACGTGGTAATTTTCTATCACAAATATTTTAAAAGTTTATTTTGTGTTTCTGTTCAAAATGTTTATTCTACGTATGTTTTGTTCCAATTTTTTATTTGTAATCTATTATGTATTATAAAAATAAAGTGTATATATGTGAAATTAAAATAACAACTTTTTGGTGAATGGATATGGCTGCAAATAACAAAAAAACAAATCTTTTATATAGGTACTGTCGGTATTTTTATATTATTATATTTTCTCTGTTTGCTTGTTTGTTCCAGGTAATCTCCAATACGGCTGAACCTATTTTAACGGGAATTTTACTGGCAGATAGCCGAAATGATTGGTTGACATATTCTATTTTAATTTTATTCGCGGCTTCGTCCGCATTGCTCTTTCCAAAATGGTAGGGCTGATTTTCACGGGGTGTTCTCTGGTAGATAGCAGACCTCATAAATAGATATTTAGGTTTTTTATTCTCCTTTGGCCGCAGTGAAATATTCGCAATGCCTGAACTGATTTTCACGGGACTTTCACTGGCAGATAATTCAATATAAGAAGTAACTTAGACTATTTTATTTTGTTAGCCAAGACTTCGTAGTAGTGATGACCTGTGAATTGGTCCGTGTGAAATTAAGCAAAATTATGTTGTTAACTGTAAACGAACGCATGAGACGTACGCTGTACTGGACTCCAAGTATAGGTGAAGAAAGGTGTATAAGACTCTTATAAGACCAGTCATGTTGTACGCATCTGAGAGCTGGGCGACGAAAGAGACGGATGAGAGAAAACTACATGTGGCGGAGATGCGAATGTTAAGGCGGATGTGTGTGGTAACTAGAATGGATAAGAATAGGAATGAATATATCAGATGAAGTTTGAAAATAGCACCAGTGACAGAGAAATTGAGGAGTAATAAGTTAGCATGGTATGGGCATGTCATTAAGACCATGTAACTAAAAAAGCTTTGAGTATGATGGTCGATGGCTATAAGAGTAGAGGAAGACCGAAAAAGGTATGGATGGATTGTGTGAAAAATGATATGTGTGTATAAGGTGTAGATACTGAGATGACATCTGATAGGCGAGAGTGGAAAAGGAAAACATGTTGTGCCGACCCTACTTAGGTGGGATAAGGGTAAGAAGATGATGAAGATAATAATATTTTTTCTTTGTTTTGTATTAAACTCTTTACTATATTACAAGAAAGCCCGAACTTACGGCTATATTCGGAGCGGACAAAAACATTAACGAGGACTGTACTTTCAATAAATAATTAGTTATATTTTCTTGTGGTGTCTGGGTCTGCGAATAAAGGACACAACGCAAAATTCGGTTATATTTCATATGATATTTATTACAGTAATTTATTTACATAAACTTATTGTTTTACATAAGGTTAGAATAACGTAATAACAATCTAAGAGATATTCGAAAATGGCACTTAAGTTACTTAACAAATGAACACTTAAGCCATGCAAACAATTAGATTTGACAAAACGTTGTTATTATCTATCACAGGTAACTCACATTAATACCTAATAAAATAATATAAAAAAGTAATCAGTCATTAGCTTAATTCTACTTATAATTATGAGTCATTATACTTATCACTAGGAGATAATTCGTTATTAATTACATAACATTCAAAATTACATATTATACAAATTCTTTGGTGAAGTACATTTTAACAAATTTACTATATTTTTCTTTTTAAATTAACTTTAAATTCTTCACTAGAAATAAATTCGCTAATTTCATTGTCACTAGTGAACTTTAGCCTGTCTTCGGTTTTGATACGTGCAATTCGATTAACATGAGATTTGCACACCTTAATAAATTTATTGACCTCGACTTTCATGACTATCTCCTGATAACGCGCAAACACATTTTTAGCGTCATCGTAAACACTGGACTGGAAAACGGTTACTAAATCATCGTGGAACTTTTTCTTCCTGGACAGAAACTCGATGTACTCAGGTAATGTTGGATATCTTTCAAGATCATACACACATTCAATAAACAGTTTGTATAGAGACAAAATTTTGTCAAACTCAAGCGAATCGATAGCTTTATAAGTTAGTTGAATGTTATCTTTATCGTCGTCGTTATTGATAACTACTTTTTTAGTATTATTAACCAGTTCCGTGTAAAATGATACGTTTTGGTCGATAGTAAAAAAGGGACGATACGTCTTTTCACAAATTTCAAACGTCCCTTCTCCTGCTTTAGATGCATCCGGATCACCTACAATGTGCATCAAGTGTACGTAGTCATTCAAATGGACTTTTTCTTCAATTATATCGTCGGGCAACATTTCTTTGTGCTTCAATTTAAGGTAATTCAGTTTGTATAAATTAAATGGCTTATCAATTTCACTGACTAGAAAACCGTGTACAGTTTTGAAAATTTGTTCCAGCAGATAATAAACTTTGTCTCTTCGGTTGTTAATTTTCTTCAAAGTCATCACATGACTAAGTAGTTCTCTCCGACTTTCGATAGATTGCAAATCTAGATCATAATTAAAATACTTTAAAATTTCGATCATAAAACGCGCTACGCCATAATACATTCTAAACCGTTCCTGTTTGAAATTTTGAGGATCATTTTTGAAAATACATGAGGATAATTCAACACAGTACCATAACGCAGTTAACAGCGATGTTTTTTCTTGTGGATCTAGTGGCAAAGATGATAGACCAATTGTACAAACTGTCTCACTGATACGTCGCATGGCGTATTTTTTGAACTGTTCGACAACGTTTCTATCCATCCATTCTTTATTTTCACAGTTTTTCCACAGCACAAAATAAAACAATCCAACATTATATCGGATCTTCTTAAAATCAAAATACGTCGCCGACAAAATGTAATCGTTATATTTGTCAAACTGATCTGTGTTCGTCAGCACAAGGCCGCCATGAAATAGTTTCCGTGTTCGCGGTTCAGTCTTCGTACTGTTTGCCAATAGTTGTTTGTAAACATTCAAAGTGTAGAAGTAGCCGATTGACTCACTGATATCTTGATCGTTCATCAAAAACAACGGACACTCCATGGTTGATTTGAACTTACTAAAACTAGCAGGTGACATTTGAACTGATTGTTCTGTTCCATGGAAAATGAGTTTGTCCATCAAATTGAGTTCCGCCAGAATTACAACAGGAATTCCTTTATCATCATCTAGAATAATGTCGGGGAACTCAATCTCTTGTTCAGCTGGGAAATCAACATCAATTACCTCTTCTTCTTCAACTTGCTTATCGAATTCAGTGTCGAACTTTAAAGCGTCAAACGAGTATGATTTTACATCACTGACAATGTAATTGATCAAAGTTGAAATGGATTTTTCAATATCAACTTTAGCATTATTACCTGCACCAATAAGATTTTGGTACCAATCTGTGTTAACGAATTCGCGCAGGAATACATTTCTGTCCTTTGATGATAAATCGTCAAACAGTCGACTTCGCAGCTTCTTCAATTTGTGGATTTCTAATAAGGCTCGGGCATCGTTTTTTAATTTTCTGATAAACTTTAACCTGATGTAAGACTTTAAGTGATCTTTTTCGACTGCAAAATTGTAAACTGTGATTTTGTCGTAATCAAACTCCTTGGAGATATCCGTGTTGTCATAAAGTTCATAGTTATTATAAACCGTGCAACGGCTTTTGAAGAAAGATGCAGCTACTGAAAGGTCAATACTATTAATATCTTCATTGAATGCATGGAAAACAACTGTTTCGTAATGCATATCCTCGTTCAACATGAAACATTTATTTATACTCTCATGCTCGATCAAACCGTCTGTGATGATGTACAGCAACTTGATTTTATCAATTCCATCGCGGACATACTGTTTTTTTAGGCATTCGATAATTGTATCCGGCTCTGTTCCCATCCATCCACAATCCAAATTGGTATATGCATCTCTAGTCTCGTCTTCATTGACTTCCCAACATTCGTCACCCCAGTGCAAATAAATAATTTTCGATTCTGTTGGAGGTTCCCCGGCAATCAATAGTTCTTTTTCAATTTTTTCTATATGACATTTGAATTGTTCAAGAGTCTTCAAGCCGTTGTTGTGATAATACTCAACTCCGCTGGTTGAGCCCGAAAAATCTTTTGCATAAATGAAGTAATTAACCATTTTTACTTTGTAACAATTTTTCTAATTTTAAAGTGGAACAATGTTGCGTCCGTTGAAGACTTATGTACACTGATTTTGCGTTAATGTTGCTAGCGTGTGTTACTCCAAGTTATTTTTGTCGATAACCTAGTGGCATACGGCGATAAACAAACTCGGACGCAGGCGAGAGGATTCCTAAAACAAAAGCACTTATTATAATCTTATATATAGGCATATAAATATATAGGCAAAACATAAGAACGACTGGAAAATCAAAACAGAGTGAAGTGATTCTATTGAAGGTCTTAGTAGTTAGTATACTAATTATTTGGACCATTTGTACTATTAGTGGTATAAAGCATGACCCCGGAATAGAACTCGCGACTTTGAAGTTTGCACCGGGTTCTGTTGTCACGCCACTTTCACACCAAAACAATACACAATATAAATTTTGAAAAACCCTAAAGCTTTATGTTTAAACTTACCGATCAACATTCAGAAATTTTGATGTAACACTGTTCTAAGGAAACTATTTTATCGTTTAAAATTAACTATTGAAAATAATCCGTCAGTTACAAACTTCTACAGTATATGACGGTCGATTACACAATGAACGAAACAAACGGTTCTTGTTGGAATATATACCTATAATAGTGGAAATGGATTGCGCAATATTTATTACAAACATGGTGCAATGAAATATCAGCTGGTTTTCCCGAACCACCAGTTACGACCCATAATTAATACAAATATATTTCAGACTTAATCATTGACAAAAAGAATTTGATAATATATTACGAGGTGAAGAACGTACTATTAACTCACCGATAAGAAAATAAAAAGAGGAAATTACTGATATCGCTATGTTTTAATTAATATAAATACAGAAATCCCATTTACACAGTTGCCTAACATATAGTGAGTACGCATGGATGTGAGTGGGCTCATAGATTGTTTTACGAAACGTGGTGCAATCGCTACTCTGCTGTGGAGGATTGCCTCCACATGGTATTTCCACCCAAACATAGTTACCGTTTTAATCAGTGCTCGCTTTTGGATCTTTGTTATCTAACATTTAATATGTACATTTGAGATTCCAGTACCGTGGTATTTATTACAAATATAAAAATATATGTATAATTTTTTTTTCTCATACGACAACGCTATTGACCAAGCGACGTCTTAACAGCTTCACCGGACTACTAAGGCGAGCTCTTAAGGCACTCAGCCGATTTTATTTTGACAACTAGCTCAAGGGTGCGCGGCACTCCTCGGCTTTGGCTGTTGCCTGATACATGCAATTCGCGACCTATCTGAGCTAATCTAAGCTATGCTAACTATTCATACATATATGAATTGTTGAAACATATATGTGTACCAAGCATACATACCTCAACAACCCTTATATATATTTCGTATCGGATAATATTCTAAACTATTTCAGTTTGATAAGGGAAAAAAATAAAATAATACCCTTCCACTTGCATGTGTAAGTGTGTATGCAAAAAACTCTGCAAAAAACTGCAATTTTTTTCAGATTTGAATAACTTTATTTATATTGTATGCCCCAATGCTCAATTGATAAGGAAATCATAAAATTAAGGGTAATCTAAAGGACCGAAGAAAATTGGAAATTTGTAATTTTGTATAGGAATTGCCACTTCAGATTACGTTCAATCAAGTTTCGTTTGTAGCGTATGACAGCTGCGGGGTAATTATTATTTAAAAAAGTAATTTTTTTCTAAATAATTTCAATAGAAAAAATATTAATACTATATAACAATCGCATATGAAGCAATGGGTTCTTAAATAAATAGAAGAAACATAATTATAATAATAATTACTAGCGGGCCCGGCGAACATTATTCCGCCCTGATGATAAACAAAACCTTGACAAATTATAAACCTAAACCTTCCTCATGAATCAATGTAACTGCTGGGGAAAACTGCATGAAAATCCTGTCAATAGTTTTTGAGTTTATCACGAACACACATACAGATAGTCAGAGACAGGCGGAGGACTTAGTTTTATTATAATAATATATAATGATAAAGATATATTTATAGGAAATGTGGAAACATTACGCAAGGAACTGTGTGTCATAATTATGTGCTAAAATTGTGAATATGCATCGGACCTATGTATATGATATATACAATTAGTTCATTAAAAAAAAGGCAAGGGAAAAAACATAAAGACGCCTAAATATTTAGAAACCAAGCCATAACAGATTGCCACTTCGTTTTTAACCAATATAAAGGCTCTGGTCATTTGCCAACTATTTGGCAAGAAAAGTACGTACAACTTATAAA
The DNA here is from genome assembly GCA_015888305.1 of Antheraea pernyi. Taxonomy (NCBI): domain Eukaryota; kingdom Metazoa; phylum Arthropoda; class Insecta; order Lepidoptera; family Saturniidae; genus Antheraea; species Antheraea pernyi. Next base: position 552,958 of record MU160891.1, on the reverse strand, counting down.
AATAACTGTATAAAATGTTCATGAGTGGTAAACAAAATTAGTAATCATGGTGATATAAAAATACCCACTTCCTTTTACCTAAGATATTTTTAACTTTACATGACGCGGTGTAATGAATTCATTCCTATCGGGTATTCTGTTTTTACTATAGGTTATTTTCCTCCTTTTCTATTGTCCTATTGTTACGGATCTCCTATTGTTATTAAATGCCCAATGTAACTAAAGTTTTTAATTGAATAAGGATTGTAACTTTATTTGTCAAAATAACGCCGCAAATAACCAATATGTTTTTAACAACAACATGAAAAACAGTAAAGCGATTACTGTGAGAGTTCTTACTAAGAGAATGAAAGTGAGTTTTTTTTTGTCTGCTACGTTTTCATGCCTTAATTACTTAACCGATCACCATAACAATTTTCATACTCAATGTCTGGATTACAGCATAGATACCTGTCTGGGTATCTGAGTACCTTTCATGCAGAAAACGTACTCTTCCCGTGGGACAGGTCAAATTTACATTAACGCGAGCTAAGTCACGAGCAATATCTAGTTACCTATACTACTATTTATCTACCCCTGTTCTTGTCTAATGCTTTTAGGTAGAAAAGTTAAAAGATAGACAGATATTATAAAGAACGGCGATTAAAACCAAACTATAGGGTTACAACGGAAACAACTGAAAAATGTCTACATGTGTTCTTAACTACTTGTTGACGCGCATTTTATATAATCAGGTTTCCGAACGCACAAGAATCCCTTCCGCCTTCCCTCCTTGCAATCACTCTGTCACTTACGCCACGATCCTTACCGCGGACGCAACAAAAAAAACGATCTCTTCATACGCAAGAATTGGTAGTCACCCATTACTACTATTCTAAACTATTTTGCAAAAAGCGCATAGACACTGAATCATATATAGTGCATAATATATATCGCCGCGAGTGAAGTGAAGTGAAACCAGCATAATCAACACCGGTGAGTCCGCATCCCTTATTTCGCAAAAAAACCCCCTTTGAACCAGCACCTTTACGCACAAAATACTACTAGTAACCTAACAACCACAAACATGGAAAATCTGATATGTTAAAATTTGTATAAAAAAGTTGTTGCCCGTGACTTCGTACGCCTGGAATAGTAACCGTTTACACAGCGCACGCAGCGGAAGCTCTCAAAAGTAATAAAGAAACCCCGATATTGAAACATTCTTCATTGGTGCTCCGCTCCTATTGGTCTTAGCATGAACAATAAATTACCTATCTAACATTGACAGAATTTTTCAAATCAGACCAATAGTTCCTGAGATGAGCACGTTAAAGCAAACAAACTCTTCAGCTTTATAATATTAGTACAAATAAAGGCTTTAAAAAGATAATACTGCATGCGTAGTGAATAGTGGTATGGTAACACCACACCACATGGTGGTGGGTGTAAGTGGTATCGAATTGGTGTGTAAGGTGTGTCGAATAATGTCATAAGACTTGAGACACCCAAGACAACCTCACCTGCACGTGGTGCACCCTGCAATAACGATCGAGGCAATGGCGAAAGCGGGGTGGTAGGGTTTTACAGCCTGACTGGATTGCAACCACCATATATACATAAATATATACTAATGGAAAAACAATACTACTACTGAGATGAAAAGAAATAATAAAGACCAAAGACTAAATAAAGAGGTAAAAAGAGACAATGGAAACCAAAGTAGTCCGGTGAAGCTGTTAAGACCTCGCTTTGTCAATAGCGTATTTAGTTCGAAAAAAAAAAATGGAAACCAAAGACTAAAAAAGAGGTAAAAACAAAAATAGAATAAGATAGTTTAAAAGGTAAATGTACTGATAATATAATAATAGATGTAAAATTAAATGAATCAAATGAAATGTAATACAATTAAAACAAACTACGTTTAAGACTACGTACACCGATAGCTATAATAAGATCATAGGTTATAAAATAATTGTACATAGAATAATAAATGTAACATTAATATTAACGATGGACATGTAACAAGGAAATAAAAACCAAATATGGAAAACGACACAATGTAACAAGGACACACCACATAATAGAGATTATAAGGTACACGGTACAAGGAAAACCAAAGTCTCGGATCACGTCCGAGGAAAGGGGGGATAAAAAAAAACAGCATATATAAGACGAAAAAACCCGTCATAGTGATTCGTTTCTGCGTATTGCGTTTCGGGACCAGCCTGTGCGTATCCAGCTTTTCGCAGGTCGGCATGACAGCGGCGACCGGCGATGGATAGTGTGTCACTCGGTAGTCACCATTCTTTTTGGATTGTACTTACTATGCCTATAGTGCAGTCATTTTGCCGAGCTACAATTAAAGAAAATTGCTTTTTTACTACAGCTGCATTTGAGAGCCATCCCTTTAAGCTTAGCGTATTTACCCCCTTATACGGCATCGTCATTTAACATCAAATGACATTGTGGTCAAACGCTAAAACCTACAAGAAATAAAAAAATAAATGGTGTCGTGGGACACCAGGTAGGAACGAAGTTCTCGAACGAACGAAGCACGAAGAAGAATTATACACTACTCGCTTGTGTATACGAATGTCGCGCCTGCGCACGTCTCATTTAACGGTTTTATTCCACGGACTTTTTCTTACGGTTTTACTATCACATTTTTTTCAGTTCGGTCGCACAGCAAAATCCCTAAAGGTATTTATTATACACTACTCGTTTGTGTATACGAACGTCGCGCCTGCGCACGTCTCATTTAACGGTTTTATTCCACGGACTCATTTAACGGTTTTATTCCACGGACTTTTTCTTACGGTTTTACTATCACATTTTTTTCAGTTCGGTCGCACAGCAAAATCCCTAAGGGTATTATACACTACTCGCTTCTGTATACACCTGTCGCGCCTGCGCACGTCTCATTTAACGGTTTTATTCCACGGACTCATTTAACGGTTTTATTCCACGGACTTTTTCTTACGGTTTTACTATCACATTTTTTTCAGTTCGGTCGCGCAGCAAAATCCCTATCTCCTCCAAACTTGCCGTAAGGAACTTCGTTCCAATAAAATACTGTTTGAATTTACTTACAAATGAATCGAGACGTGAGTGGTTGTTTCCATTGAATTCCGAAATACGAAAACTATTTCCATGTTATCGGCCATTTCTACATAATTAAGCTATCGCGTAACGGTGTTAATGTATTGTGTTAGGACGAAAAGGTCGGAAGGATATCTCTATTAGACAGTTAACGACCTAAGTTACCGCACCTTTGTTATAAAATATTAACTCTATACATACAATAGTGAAATACTTACGTCAATATTTGCCTCAATAGTTTGTCATTTACTTCAATGAAGGTTTATATAGACTTCTCATGTAGATAGATATACATGATACTGGTATCAGGTCTACCTGTGAGAAAATTTCGTAAATCTGTTAAAAAACACACTTTGTATATAAAAGCTCTTCGAGACATCTACCTACCCACAGTTGTTTCAGGCATCAATCGGGTTTTTTTATATGGTACAACGGCAAAATTACTGCACTATGCCTGATGTTAAGCACAGTACAATCCAAAAACAATGGCGACCACCGAGTGACACACTGACCATCGCTGGTCTCCGCTGTCATGCCGGCCTGCAAAAAGCTGGATAAGTACAGGCTGATCCCGAAACGCGATAAATGATGTATTAAACAATTTTACGTCTAAACAATTCCTACAGAAAACTTCGCGGTGATGTATTATGTCTATAGGTAAAAAAATGTAAAAAAAATAGCTTTTTTTCTGGATAGGACACCCTCTGCACCCAGCGGTATGAAATATATTTTACGACCAATTCTCATGCTTCAATACGAAACTGAAATTTCACAAAATTAATTACGAATCAACACGACGGACGAAAGGCCTATAAACTTGTGTTAAAATAACTTCGTTTTGACCTTAAATTAATTGTTGTCCAGTTTAAATGGACACTTCATTTTTCCTCCCAACCCATTCCAATCTACACAAACAGTGGGAATTGAGGGATCAATTGATATATGTTGTAACGAAAGGTCGGGAAATATTTATTTTGTTCACAGTTAGACTACATTATTTTTACGTTATGTATGTATTTTGTCCGTGATGTACGAATACAATACATATTTTTAGTGATATTATTTTTAAAAGTCCTTTACTCATTCTGCTGTTTTAGAATAAAAATAATACGGAAATAAGATATATTCGTTTATTTGAAGATAGGTTAGGATTAGTGTGTTAAGGATTAGTTTTGAATTGCTGTCAACAAATTGCGTATAAACACAACTGTTGCAAATTGTGTCAAAAATCAATATAATACTATGTATTTATCAAGGATATGTTCTCAACTCAACAGCGGAGACCCTCAGTCCCTTCGCATTTAATATTTACATTGTTGGTGCCCATTCCGAATCGGGCTTGCAATAACATTATTTATATTTAGGTAGCTATTCAACAGATTCGTCCATTTGATTTGTGAATAAATATTTCCTCCGTGGATAAAAGTACCAGAGAGATCTTTTGACGAACATATTCAATTTACATTGGGGTGATCTAGAATTCTTACAACTTATTTCTGGGCAGAAGCAATTTTATGTTCTTGAAATTGCTTTATATTTGATATCCTGTTTTTCATTTTGATTACGTTTGAGGTGATGTAATGCATAGCGTGCAATAATACCCTCTTCCCGGTCAACAAGATGTGCAAAGAACATCATGGGGCTTTAGTCCGTAGGAGTCGGACATAACTCACCCTTACCTGTCCGGCGGGATAAGTAACCATAATGAATTGCCCCATTAAAAGAAAAACTCAATACGCTCCTCCATACAACAAACCTTTATGTAATGGACTCTTCAAAATGCACGAGATAATTCAAATTTATATTATTTTGAAAATATTAGGTAAATGGATAGAAGTTAACATGTATAAATTTCAATTAAAAAAACAGTGCGTGCTGCGGACGCGGCTAGCACAAGCCCCGCCAGTTTTATATATCTAATGAGAAAAGCTGAATCTCTCAACTGCCATGTGTATGGAAAGATTGATGATGGAGTGTGCCAAGAACAGCATCGAGAGGAGTCGCTGATGAGTAGTATAAATGTTAGTTATCAAACCATAGGTATTTATCGCAGCAAATTTGCAGAACCCTGTTCAGAAGAGGCCTATATACTCTACTTAAAAAATATCTCATCAGTGACTGTCCTGATCGGAACTTAGAAAGATTGAGGAACAATAGAGCTATAAGCTAAAGCCCATAAAATAAAATAAAATTAAAAATAATTAGTATGTATAATATTTTATATAATATTATTTCCAAAACAAAGAAATATAAAGATTTTTACACCAAGGTTTCTTAAGGGTTGGAACATAATCAGGACCTGTCAGTGAATCGGGAACTTCTGATAAATGACCATTGTGTTCGACACGAGCTTTCCTATTAACTATCCATTAATACTTTCCCTTAGTAGGGATTAACTTGAACTAAAAGCAAGCAAAAGCCTACACAGGAGATCTAAAAGGGTAAGAAAATAGGGTATTCAAAGTTAGGATTTGTTTGGGTTCTTGATTACTAAATACAGGAGCAACGGGTTATTTATTGTAGTCCGATGTAACTGTTAAGGCCTTGCTAGGCAAATAACGTAGTTAGTTTGAAAAAAAAGGGATATTTATTAATAGGAACAAGTGCAGGCTGTCTTAATAAAGCCCTCGTCCCGACCTGACGATAATGAGATTTCTGTAAAAGGATATGGTGGTTTTCTTCTATTTCTTCAGTACCTGTAATTTGATGTAACGCTGCTATATAAAATGGCGTCGTCCGTGTTACCTCAAAATGCTCAACGTTTTATTAATTTAGCGCAATAATTCCGTTTTGTAGATGTTAGTACACTTTTCTGATCCTTAATCCTCGTCGCCACTGTGGTATATTATTAATGAAAACACAGAATATTAATTAGTTCATTGTAGATATATTACAAAATTAAGGTTACTTATTTATCTGTATTTGGTTATGTTTTAACCCGATTTTTTATGACAGTAAAAAGTAAACAATAAATCGCAAAAGAAATTAATTTACATTATAAATGAGCAGTCACAGAGCAAAGGAGTAAAATCATTTTTACAAATTTAGAAGCGTAAAATCTAAATGCCATATTTATACGAATTCTGAGAGAAGTCATTATTAACGATTTTAAAGACATTTTAATAATTTCGAACTAAACGGCTTGGCAAGTAGATCAGGTGATTGGTAAAAAATTAAAAATAAAGCAACGAATGACTAGACCAAAGTGTATTTACGTCTATTCTCTGCGACTAATCTATTATCACATACCGTTGATTCGGAATCGTCATATTTTTATAACTCTCTCATAGGATAATTTATTTTAACTTTTTTACATTTAAACTATAATTAGTTTAAGAATTTATAAATCAATAGTTGTATCCACGGCTCTACTCTCGTTATTATAAATTCATTTAGTTACATGTTCCACGAGGATGAGACCACGGGCACAGCTAGCTTTTTTTTATATCATAGGAGACAAACGAAAAGGCGGGTCACCCGATGTTAAGCGATCACCGCCATCCATAGACACTAGCAACTCCATGGGAGTCGCAAGAGCGTTGCCAGCCTGTGTTCGGAGGGAAGGGGAAGGGAGGAGGGGGAGGGGAGAGGGGAAATGGGCTTCCGGCGCTCTCACTGACCGAACGAAACGCAACAATGCAAGCACTGTTACTTCACGTCGGTTTGTCGGTTTTCTATGAGAGGGTGGTACTACCCCAGACGAGGCCATTCATGCTGAAACCAGTAATAACTTCAGCGTGGCTCTACCACCTACACAAGTATTATAATAAAGTATAAATCTATATTATAATAAAACTGTAGCAGGGTCAAATCTGTACATTAAATATTTTTTGGAAATTTTTATGGGGGTAGGCTTTGTTGTCGATATAGAAGCCAAAAATAACCCTTTTAAAATTTTTGTCTGTCTGTCTGTCTGTCTGTCCCTGTGAACGCGCATCACTCGGAAAGTACTGAACCGATTTTGACGAAACTTGGCACAGTGATAACTAATGTTACGAGATTACATTTAGGATACTTTTTGTCCCATAAAACGCAATGGATTCTCCAGGATCTGCCTGTTTGTCTATACCTTTAAACACGAATCACTCTGAAAGTACTGAACCAATTTAGATGAAATTTGGCACAGTTATAACCAATATCACAAGGTTACATCTAGGATACTTTTTATCTTATAAAACGCAAGGGATTATCCAGGATAACGGACGAAAGTAAAAAAAATGTAGTTCATGAGATCCTTGGCGAATATTCGTATTTTTTCTTTGTGCCATATATAGCAGACAGATTAGCTAAAAAATTAAGCTATATTTCCATATGCTACTTAAAAAAAAAAAAAA
>MU160891.1:525014-543777 GCA_015888305.1 Antheraea pernyi | reverse complement strand
GATTCAGGATACCTGGTAGCCGGTTAACGTTGTGTTTTTTAAAGCGCATCACACTGTTACAGGTAAAAATTTTGATTTATAAATAAATTTAGGAACAATTTTTTTTCAGTACCTTTTAAACGCTATTAAAATCATGAATTTATCACAGCTAGATATTTTTTATATACGATAATGTGCCCGACGATATATTTTATAAATAAAAATAATTAATTTCAAACCATTTTATTTTTTCCATTGCAGAGAACATATTTCATTTTATTAACGACGCCATCTTAAATACATGCGTCAACGGTTAGCACTGTTATACGAGAGTTTATGAATTTATAGGACGCGAATAAGTTTTGCACCGATAGGTAAAATATATGCTATGAAGCACTTTCTGTCTACACTAGTAAGGTTACGATAATGCAATAAATATCGTTTTCAATTATCTTAAATTATCACAAAAGCACTTAATAAAACTGAATCGCTACAAATATAAATGCGATTGAAGTTGCGTCGAACGATACAGCTATACTTCTGGAAGTCAACGGCGAGGAAATGCACGTTGCTGACTGTATTTCCATTAAATCTATCGCACACGCTACCTACTCTATCAAGGGCGAAAGTGTTCGTTGAAATTATAGCTGGCAATTGTTTCTCTACAAGCTCGAAGGGTAATTGATTTTGGGAGCAGTTCACGCGATTTCGGTCCGAATCTAAACATAAACAAGTATGTATATTATAGTTTTATATTATACTAGATGACCAGTGCTACTTCGTCTGCACCAAAACGGTTATCACCGGCTTCAATTATCTTTTTAAACCTAAAACCCGATTGCAGCCACACCTACAGTTTCCAATTGTAAATCCAAACTATCAAGGGGCTCACTCAAACATTTACCCAGATGGTATGTGATAAATCTTTTAAAATAAGCCTACAACCCGTTTGTAGCGTCATCTACGGGGTTCAATTAAGATAAAAACTAACCTACAAATATTGGTGGTAACGTAAAAAAATAACTTGAGGGGTCTATGGACCCCAGTTGGAACCTAATTACTTTCCCTTTTTTCTAGACGTTTACTATACAGTCAGTATAGTTTACATTATAAAATATCAAGTTGATAGAGTTCAATTGTAAATTAAACGATAAAAATATTTATAAAGTAAATAATAATAAATTAAAAACTGAATGATCTGGAATAGTCAAGTTAATAAAAGTTAATACATCAAAAGGTAATTCTTGAGTTGGTTTGATATTGAAATGAAAATTATATGTATGTATATATTGTATACACTCTCTCTCTCTCTTTTTATCTGTCACGACACCTAATCTACTGTACATAGAATCTGCACATCCACAATACGTAAAAATAAAATTTGTGGCACAATCGGTTATCACGTTCGACTATTAATCGAAAATGCCCATTTGCGCTCTTCTTTTATTATTATGTCTTCCTAAATGCCATGAATATATTCGAATGACGTCATTAAAAGCACACCACAATCTATGTCCATATTTTATAAAGTAAATAGGAAATATCATCTCTTTATCTATATTATAATACTAGCTGACCCGTGCGACTTCGTCTGCACCAAAACGGTTATCACCGGTTTCAATTATATTTTTAAACCTAAAACCCGATTGCAGCCACACCTACAGTTTCCAATTGTGAATCCAAACTATCAAGGGGCTCACTCAAACATTTACCCAGATGGAGTCGCACGGGTCAGCTAGTATTATAATATAGATAAAGAGATGATATTTCCTATTTACTTTATAAAATATGGACATAGATTGTGGTGTGCTTTTAATGACGTCATTCGAATATATTCATGGCATTTAGGAAGACATAATAATAAAAGAAGAGCGCAAATGGGCATTTTCGATTAATAGTCGAACGTGATAACCGATTGTGCCACAAAAATTGGAGGAGACTATTTCAAGGGGTTCTTTTGGTCTAAAATGGTTAACACTCTTGAACTTACGAATGGCTCTCAAGTACTAACACATCTATACGTGCTTTGCGACAGATTCTCATGCTTTGATTATTTACATACCGCTTTAATTTTTATTAACACTCGTTTTCACCACCCGTCGAATTCGTGCACCCTGTATATAACAATCAATTCCTAAGGAGTGAAGTCCGAAAATAGTGAAAATAGTGAACAATTCCAAAAGATTTGTAAAAAATACAGAAATCAATGGTTATAAGAAAATGTTGGATTTGTTACACGGGTATTTCTCACTGGTACGAACACAATTGGATGCTGTCAATGGGCAAGCACCTTTTGATTAACGATCGCAACGTCCGACACACGCTACTCCATTATCTTTACTTAATACCATTTCGATCCAAACGGATATAAGTGGGATAGAGGGCATCTTTGGAAAATGAAGCGATAGCCCACTAAAACCTACTATAAATGGAACTGTCAAGTATTGTTATAAGCGAATACTTGGGATCGTAAGCTTCGATAGTAATAAATATTATTGAGATACCCTTTTTTAGAGATGCCGTAGCAATATCTAAAATAAATACCACCCACGCTGTAATTTTATTGGATAATAATGTGTATCGTATGTAATATTCAATAGTGGCGTAGTTATTATCTTGATTTATATATCTTTTCAATTGTATGAGATACTAACTGATACCAGCGACATCGTCTGCGTCGATTATTACCTTAACAATATATATTTTTTATTATATTATATGGGTCACCTGATGTTTAGTGATCAACACTGTCCATAGACACTTGCAACACAAGGAGAGTCGCAAGTGCGTTGCCAGCCTTTGTTTGGGGGAGGGGGAGAGGGGGAGAGAGGGATGGGAAGTAGGTCTCCAGCGCTCTCGCTGATCAAACGAAACGCAACAATGCAAGCACTGTTACTTCACATCAGTTTTCTGTGAGAGTGTGGTACTACCCCGGGTGAGCCGACCCATTCATGTTAAAACCAGTAATAGCGAAGCTTGGCCCTACCACCTACATTTATGTACAAAGGAAAAATTACAAGCACCACACCGCTTCTACAGTTCTCCACAGCAAGGAAACATACAACGCTGAACGGCATAGCTTCTTACAACTTTAATAGCCTTATATAAAAAGAAGATATGTTGATAATCACTTGAAGCAATAATGGCTTAGTTGATAGCGTGTTCGGATACCGCGTCGATGGACGTAGGCTCGAATTTAGATGAAAATTTAGAAATTGAGCACATGAGTCAGCGTTTTAGGTGAGGGAAAACACCTTGATGAAACCATACCATGGTGATAGAGCTTTTTCTAAATCAGCCTAAGTTTAGGGGTGTAAGGGGTGTCGAATAACATCTAAGACTTGAGACATCCAAGCCAACCTCACCTGCACGTGGTGCACCCTGCTGAATAACGAACGAGGCAATGGCGAAAGCGGGGTGTTAGGGTTTTACAGCCCGACTGGGTCGCAATCACCATGTATATGGCGAAAAAGTCCGTAATAGTGATTCGCTTGTCGGGTCACGTTTCGGGATCAGCCTGTGCATATGCAGCTCTTCGCTAGCCGGCATGACAGCGGCGACTTGCGATGGATAGTATGTCATTCGGTGGTCGCCATTGTTTTTGGATTGTACTGTGCTTACCATCAGGCACAGTGCAGTCATTTTGCCGTGCTACAATAAAAAAAAGCCTGTCTAGCTCCCACCCTGAAGTTGAAAGTCTGTCGCCAAGCACCTGTTGGTATGTACCGGTAGCTGCAATTGAGAGCCAGTCACTCTCTAGATTTTGCTTGTTTACTAACTTGGACCACATCGTCATTTAAAACAGGGATGTTATGGATATGATATTTCGGTTCCCGATACGATATATAGGAATATAATTATATCGGTTACGGTTACAGTTACGAATATGTAATTATTTCGGATTACCCATTAGTTTCGGATAGCTTCGGTTACGGATATAAGATTGAAGTATTTTAAAATTTTAGACAGTTTTATTTGTATGTGAAAAACATTGATGTTTACTTTTCTTTCAAAAAATAAATAAAACCACATTTTTAATAAAAAAAATTTGACTGTTTTATTTGTCGGTTACCAAATATGTCAATGTTACATATAAAAATAAATAAAAGCTCATTTCATAAAAAAAAAACTGGTTTGTTTATTTATTTGTTACCAATACATCGAAATTTTCTTTTGTTTCACATAAAAATAAATAAAACCACACTTCATAGGAAATTACACAGTTTTATTTGTTTATTACCAAAAATATCGATGTTTTTAATATCGTCGAACATCGATGCTTTGGATTCGATGTTGACATCGATATAAACATAAATGTTTTTATCGTTGATCGTTTTGATCGATCGTCCCTACTACAAGAATCACATGGACTGCAAGTGCGGCGAAACAAACCTGTCGAAACATGTTTTATTTAGACTCCACCCTTATTCGAAATTATCCGAAACTTTTGAAGCGGTTACGGTTATGGTTACGGATATATATTTATTTCGGATATCCGATAGTTTCCGTTACGGTTACTGATTTCCATAACATCCCTGATTTAAAATCAGACGAGACTGCGGTAAAATCTAAAAAGTATTAAAAAAAGATAACGGTATGTAAAAAGTAAATCTAGAAAAAATTATGAAAATCTATTCAGTAGTTTTTACGAGATGCGCGAACCACTAGCCGACCTCTAGCGTTTCACTTATATAGATTATAGAATATCCATCCACTTTGTTGACTACTAACATTAAAATATTACATGTATTATTTCAGGACAAAATTAATTACTATATGCGTGTTATAATATACTATAAGCGTGTTATATTCGACATCTGATTCGAAGCAATCCAGACAAAAGTATCACTGAATACTTTGGCATACCAATCATTATACTACTCTCTCTCCTGTCCTGTGTCTCCTGTGACGCCACAGTGGTTTTGACGATCGGGAGCTCGATCTTTTGACTACAGTCAAAGTTTATCCATGGCGTCGTAAAAGAAACATGTGATGACGGCGTGGCAGTAAAAGTGTTAAAATGGACGTAGGTGAGGTATCTCGCAAGACAAGAACACTGATAATGAACTGTATGAATTTCCGAGTCGAGGTTAGAGGTTAACAAATGACTGCCGTCAAGATCAGTAACCCAGTGGACTGACGACATAGCGAGGCTAGCAGGTAAACTCTCGAAGGGAGCCGCACAAGGCCGTAACGATGGTTGTGAACAACAAGATACTTTTACGCGTGTGTGAAGTAAACGTAATCGAAATTGATAGATCCAAATTTAACTAAAATCTATTTACATGTGTTACAAGCATTGTTGATGGTAAAAAAATTACACAAACAGCTATATGTTTGACGGCAATTTTTGTGACCTTTAATTCACTGATCTATTTCATATTTAATTTAAAACGAATATAGACTCATAAATAAAAGGCTTCGATTTTGCCGATGGTATAGAAAAAAAAAACTATTTATACACTAAAGTTTGTCAATAGTTACAAAAGAATCGGTTAATAAATATTCAAAATAGAGCAAAATATAAATCGAATAAACAAAGGGCAATTGATATTAAAATGAGATATCGATTGAAAAAGTATTAACAATAAAAAGATTCATCCCCGTGATGAGATCTTATCGGAAATTGCAAAGTAGAAAGTTCAATAACACAATTTTATTACGAAGTTGAATCGTGTTGTCCGGTGGACCGGAAAATTCTATGACGTGGAAGCATTTTGTTTATAGAGGTAGAATATATCCCTTTTAATATGATAAGTTCTTCACACATTCTATCTATCACCCGTTAACTTGACAAACTTTAGTAATATGTATGTATAATATATAAGATGACAAATTTAAATAAGGACATTTTTGTTTTTAGTTCTACTCACTACAAGATGTAAGATTTTTTAATAAAGAAGTGCCAATTGCTTCTTTGTACGAGGTCGTTTTCGGACAAGCCAAGATGTTTTATGTTCTTCTGAACATTTATTAATCAAGTAGTTACGGTTTATCTCGTTCTTTCTGTACTGTAACCATGGAACAATTAATGGATATTTCTTCTTGACTGATTTCGACTTCAATGTTTTCGACAGGCACAACATAATATTGAACAGGAAATTGTTGTTCTAACCTTTGATTCGTTCTATGTTATTAGTATATTCAGTCTCCTAATAAAGGTACAGAGGCATATGAAACACGTTGAAGCCATGGAAAATTAAATTAACACATTTTAAAGCTACAAAGACACGTACTTGATTAACCTAATATTAATTTTATCTGCATTAGAGATAAATTTATAACGATATTGGGCCATAATACTTTATTCGAGTACCAATTTAATCAACGTAAATTCAAGTTCAAAAGCTAGTCCGACCTAAAAAACAAAACGCGATAAAGCATGGTAGTAGGGTTTTTTTAGTTGGGGTGTAAGGGGTGTTAAATGGGGTGTAAGGGGTGTCGAATGATATCATAAGACTTGAGACACTCAAGCCAATCTCAACTGCACGTGATGCACCCTGCTGAATAACGATCAAAGCAATGGTGAAAGCTGGGTGTGGGGTTTTACAGCTTGACTGGGTCGCAACCACCATGTACAAGTATATGGCATAAAAAGCCCGTCATAGTGATTCGCTTCTGCGAGTCGCATTTCGGAATCAGCCTGTGCATATACAGCTGTTCGCAGGCCAGCATGACAGCGGTGACTGGCGATGGACAGTGTGCAACTCGGTGGTCGTAATTTTTTTTCGATTGTACTCTGCTTATCATCAGGCATAGTGCAGTCATTTTGCCGTGCTACAATAAAAAAGTGCCGGCTTTCCTAGCTAATACTTTGAATTTGGAAATCTATTGCCAAGCAAGTATGTTATGGAAAGTGAAGATTGCGAGTCAGTCCCCAATTACACTTAGTTTGTTGCATCTTAAGGTCACACTGTATATACTTATCTCTTGAGATTATGGTCACACATGAAACATGTAACATAAAAAAAACTCGTAAGTATTCCTTTTTGGCAAGTGTGTAAACGTTGTTGGTACCTAGTTTCGAAGGTTATGGGAATATTTACATGAACTTTAGCTACCTTCTAGTCTGTTTCAAGTGAAAAATTATTGTAAAACTTATAAAGTATAAAAAAGTTATTGATATAAATATTGTAATATACTATCATTGTCCTCCTTAAACTTCCACGAAACAAGAAAAAAACACCCGTTGAAATTTTCACAGTATATTAATACCATATTTGTGTTTGATACATTTTATATATACAGTCTAAGAGCTTACACTCCAGTTGACAATATACCTATTAAATATTGTATATATTTACCACTTTATATCGAGTGTTTCTTTTACTACTTTCCTATGATATGAGTAAATAAAATTTGCTCCCCAAAAGTGTATTTCTATAATACGTCATTCCAACGGGAACCCACAAAGTCGACTGACAAATAAACCAATAAAATGATATTATCGTCTGCCTACGTTTTATTTTACATTACAGAGGATCACGAAGTCGACGAAAAAAAGGGGATTGACATCAAAGGAGAAAGAATAAGTTAAAATATGATTGCCTCCCTTCTCGTTCTCGGTGACATGATTATTTTCGAAAAAAAAAGGAATTTTTTTTTGAAGCTTTAAAGCAAATCTGTTTTTTCTCGCATATAAATGATAAGAATTTGGGTATTCATGTTTGCGGATGCGGTAAAATTGGCGTTTTCTTGGAATATGTCTGTCAAGAATCTCTGTTATTCCGTGACTTCGCCGCATAGCCTTTGGTGCTTAATGAGTGAAATAATTTATTTGTAAAATATTTTTGTATTCCCGTCTTCTAAATGAAAAATATTTATTCATTTGAATAATACTACGTTTTGTATTCCATAATGATCGTTTATAATTATCTAGGTCAGAGATGCTTATTATCTAATCTTGTTATCAGTATTTTATGAAAACCTATACAAACATTATTTTAGAAGGTGGTAGAGCCACGCTGTAACTATTACTAGTTTCAACATGAATGGGTCGGCTCGCCCGGGGTAGTACCACTCTCTCACAGAACATCGACGTGAAGTAACAGTGCTCGCATTGTTGCGTTTCGTTCGGTCAGTGAGAGCGCCGGAGGAACTATTTGTATGTTACAAACACCCCAGTCTTTTGTTACAAAAACATTAACTATGGCACAAACAGTTCATACATAAAAATTGTTCTCGATGTTTTAATTCTTAAAAAAAACACTATTACTATTACAAACAAACTATTATTTTTAATAATCGACTTTTGTAAACGTTCCGATGCATCGAAAAAATTGTGTAAAACTTATCGAACAATAGCCATATAAAGGTTTATTGCATGTAACTACGTAGGTGATATTTGTAGCAGAAGTTGTTTTACGATGACATAAATTAGTTCACAGGTTACAGCATTAAATTGTCAAACCATAAATAACTCTCCTTACTCAACCCATTTCTATTACTACTTCTACCGTATTGTGCGAATAAAATCAATAATAATTACTGTTAAGGACTAATAAAACAATTCATTGTTTAGTTTACTAGTAGTATCTACGGCACAGTTTGTACTGAAATACTCAAAACTTGGTTCAATATATACTTTTTTTGTATTACAAATCTATAGAGCGTCATGACGTTTACAAATAATATATATCTTATTTTTTATTCTGTTACAGCCAGGACGTAGTGCGTGACTTTGATGAAATATTGCACGTTATCATTCACTATTTACGAATACTGAAGGAATATCAGAAACAATATAAAATTATCTACAAACATCGTGAAAAATTCGTAGCAATAGATAAGGTTGCACGGTGACTCATCGATGCGTGGAACACAAACATATTGGAAACTTTATCGCTACAAATATTATAATATACAAGTTATAAAATACCGTACCATAAAACTTTCTCGCTTCTTTTAAACATTTTACAAATTACTGTATATATCTTTTTCTCTGTAATAGTAAATTCCATTTCTATAGCAAACTATAATAATATAAACTAGTTCTATTTGTGGCATTATTTATATATCTTGCATGTCAAAACACGGTAAATCCTCCAGTGTATTTCTAAAAAAATGCATTCGTAACACGAGCTGTGAACCCTTTGCGAGGCTGTCACGCTTATAACTTATGGTCGTTTGAAAACTTATTTCACATTGCCTAAAGTCGCTGTAAAAATTGTAAAAAATAATTTACGTAATGGAAAAGTCATTTGTGTGTGAAAAATGAGGTGACGGAGCTGTACGGATATTATTTATGATAAATCAAAAAGTTTTTTTTTGTCTATTTGTTCCAATATTTGAGATGAGTTTTTAATTATTTTGGTATTTATTCTCATATATTTACATTTAAAATTTCGCTCAGAAGATTTATAATGTGGACTGGGCATGTTACGAGGCGAAAAACGTAAAACTAGATGTGTAGGTATGAAGATGGATGGATATAGGGAGTCGAGGAAGTCTAAAAAGGTTTTTTAATGTAGCACGGCAAAATGACTGCACTTTGCCATATACATGGTGGTTGCGACCCAGTCAGGCTGTAAAACCCTACCACCCCGCTTTCGCCATTGCCTCGTTCGTTATTCAGCAGGGTGCACCACGTGCAGGTGAGGTTGGCTTGGGTGTGCCAAGTCTTATAATATTATTCGACACCCCTTACACCCCAAAATGTATGTAAATGAGAAGAGTATCTATAAAAAAATTGTACTACTGAGTTAACAGCTGAGTAGAAGAGAAAAATAAGTTATGACGACCCTATTTTGCGTAAATTGATGAAAGTAAAACAAATTACGAACATAGATCGGTTATTAGATATATACATACACCTTCGACAATAAAGCAGTACATCGTGAGACAAGGATTTTTTTTATACTCTATAAGTTTTTACAGTCATAAGATGGAAAACACGCTGAAACTAGAGGGAAACTAGCTCTCAAAATCAGCTGCTGGAATATATCAATAAGTGCTTGACGATAGATATTCAACTTGTGAATGGCTAGCTAGACGGTCTTAGAAAAAAACCACCACGCTGTGGACTTTCATAATGTTTTCCTTTGCTGGAAGCTTTGACTTATTCGCAAAGATTCGAAGGTACTTCGATAAAAGGGGTGTCCGAACACGAAAACTACTAAGGTCGTTTAATATGTTTATGAATCACCTTCAGACAACGTACATTATCAATTTGTGTTATTAATATTTGATACGTCACATTTCAAAATAAGCTAAAACCAATTTTAATCCTTCATAGATCGTTTAATTTCCATAAGATTTCCAGTTGTTATACATCGAGAACGAAGTTATAGGTTTGTCGTCGATAAGGTCTTTAGTATTTTTTATGATCTTTATAATCCACTAGCCGATCCGTGCCCACTTCGTTGGGCGATAATAGGTATTATCAAGCTACAACCAACCATCCACCAACCATTTTTTCTCGGACTCCCCAGATATTACCCCCTACAACCTCACTAACTTTACCTCTTTATAATATTATTATAGATAATATAAGTAGTTAATAGCTGCGGCCAGAAGCTATTTCGTACGCGTGGAATAGTTATTTTGAGCTAACACGCAGCGAAAGATCTCAAAAGGAAAAAATACCCCGATTTTAAAACATTTTTCATTGGTGCTCCGCTCCTGTTGGCCTTAGCGTATATATAGCCTATGACACTCACAAATAACGTGGCTTTCTATTGGTAAAAGAATTTTCAAAGTCGATTCAGTAGTTCCTGAGATTACCCCCTACAACGTCACAAACTCACAAACTTTACCTCTTTATAATATTAGAATAGATATGTACAGAATTTGGAGATCTTAAAAAATAAAATAAAATATAAGGAACGCCTAAAATTAGATTTAGCTAATTTTGAAATGTAACCAATTATTTCATTTTGATTAACAAATACCAGTAAAGACTTGTCATACATTGTAACTCCCGCTCCTATTGGCTTGTCTGTGTTCTGTCATTACGGAGCTATGTACAATCAATTCCGGCATATTCAATTACTGTCTGATTGCAGCGCAAACGAACTAATAATGCAATCGCATCGGAACATTACACAGCGAAATCAACATTAGTACACAGTTACTCATTAACCATGAAGTCTAAATGTATTAGTAGGTACACTTGAAATTGCATTAAACGATTTTAGAGTAGAATTATTCGAAAATAAGTAATCCATTGTTTAGAGTTTTGTTTTACATTCACAGACCATTATTTTAATGAACACTTATTACTAATTTATACATAATAAGTTATTATATGGGAAGTTATTATTAGTTTGTCATTTACAATTGTTTTTCGCTAGTGCTTTACTTAAAAAATGCGAAATATAATTAAGTAACTAGCGGGCCCGGCAGACGTTGTACCGCCCTGATTATGAAAAAATCTTAGACAAATTATATACTGAAACGTTTCTCATCAATCACTCTATCCACACGTGAAACCCGCATGAAAATTGGTTCTGTAGTTTTTGAGTTTATCGCGAACAGACAGGCAGACAGACGCGGTAGGGCACTTTGTTTTATACTATGTAGGTCTATAATCGGAGAATGTCACCTTTACACAGATTGGAAGCACTGCACTCATTGGAAACACTCATTAATTTATTCAAATATATAAAAAAACAAAAACAGTATATTTTACGCACTCCGAGTTTTATTATGACACTCCGTCTCCGCTAGTCTAGGTTCCGTATACCGTTAATAAATGAGATTGCAATATTTTTTTATAAAATCATGCAAATATGCAGTAAAGCAGGTACTATGTTCTCTAGAAAGTTTGTGTCTATCGTTCGTTTTAGATAATTCAAAATATTTTTATCAAATATTTTATTATTATCATTATTATTTCTAAAAAAAAAATCACCAGTATTGTTAATAAAGTTACTACATAATTTGAAATAAATATCAAATCCTCGGCTATTACTACTTTTTTTGAGCTGAAACGGAAATACTTTTTGGCAAGGGCAACTTATTTGACCTATTTTATCTATTGGTTGATAAAATGCAGTTAACGCAATATGAATACTATACCTATAGTGTAAATATGCGTGATTACTACTTTTATGAAATTTGATATAATTGTTGAGAAATTAATATTAAAATACATATGATTCTTTTTCTAGTTATCCTTTATAGTTAGACAAGATTATTTGCTGTAACGCTTAGCTATCATGATTTTTGACTACTGTCATATGAATAATAATTAAAAAAAATAATGTCTATCCTAAATTTGTCAGTTCTAAATTTAGCTTGAAATGTAAATTGATTATTTATGAAATATGAAATCAAAGTAAACTCAGTTATCACCTCTCGTCTCGCCCCGGCTCAATTTGATCGCGCCTCGTCGATACGATGCCGGCCGAGAGATTAACTCTTATTTACCCTTTTGATATTCAATAAAATATCGATAGAATAATTTCACATTTATCATTTTAAACTATCTCATAATTTATATACTACTTTACGTGTATACGTATATATATATAAACACATAATCATAGACAAGTCTCATCAAACGATAGCATGGTGGTAGGGCATTTTGTAACTCTCGCCTAGGTAGTTATCACCCTCAACTTGAGATTCTTTAGGTGAAAACCACCGTTCACACCGCCGTAGTCGGGCGGTCGGCTTCGCTTCCACACACCCACCGCGGCCACCCTCACCAGCATCTCAGGCCTACGTTTGATCCTCCGGAAAGGAGCCCTCAAGCACGCTGCTAGAGATTTACAATGGTACCGCATTCACTAGTGCCCTGCACATAACACTGCACTCCACACACGTGCACACTCACACGGTACGTACACAGGTTTTGAAAGTGACCCTTTTCCCTTGTTTTGTTTAGTTAGCCTTAGCTGAAATTGGTAAATTCGGAATATATACATATATGCCTTCGTGCGACACATAAGAAGGAATACATATGTCTCTCACTAAAGTATATATGTGTAGTTAGCATAGCTTACATTGTTAGTTTAGTTCAAGTCGCGTTGTATTCAAGGCAACAGCCCGAGCCGAGCTTCAACCATTATGACACAATTGAGCTTATTGCTTTTGGGCTCAGTTCCCCAAGCGCTCTTCCTAAAAGCACAGCGAAACTGTGAAGCGCATTGGGCCAACAGCGGTTAGTAAGTTCGAAAAAAAAAACTTTAGGTGAAAGGCTTGACGTGTGTCCCGGTAGATGTAACAGCCGTTTTCTCAAAGACTTCTTATTGCGTCGCCCATATTACCCCTTATAGATCAAACAGTGGTCAAACGTAAAAAAATATATAAAAAGTTTAACCTCTAATATGAATTTTGAAGGTGGTGGAAGTAACAGTGCTTGCATTGTTGCGTTTCGTTCGGTCAGTGAGAGCGCCGGATATCCCACCTCCCCTCTCCCTCACCCCTTCCCCACTCCTCCTCCCCAAAACACAGGGTGCCACCCTGTGACGCACGCACTTGTGACTTCTCTGGTGTTGCGAGTGTCTATGGACGGTGGCGATCATTTAACATCAGGTGACCCAGCTGTTCGTTTGCCGCTTATGATATAAAAAAATAAATAAATTTACATTCCAATTTATATTAAATTTATTTAAAATAGCTTTGACATGCAATTCCCTGTAATTCAGTCTCAGGTAATAAGACCTATATTAATACACGAGGAGGGCGATGATTTAAAAGAAAACTGTTGTATAATAAAAACTTTTTATATGCATCACGTTTCAAATGAACAATTTAACATAAATAAGACCGTAACGCCGCCGTCAGCACGCGATATTTCGTGAATCTATTATTAGAATAAGCAACATTAATTTTCGTGATACGCATACCTTGAAGACTTTTTGTGTAAATGCTTTGCGAGTCACTTCCACAGATGTTTAAAAATTACTTTATTACGGATTTCGATTTACACTTTTATACAAAAAATAGTTCGAATTTTAAATTGTTATTTTTTCAATAGATAATAATAATCATAGGAATGAATATGAATTATGCTAATCAAAATTATTTGCTTGTTGTAATTGTGATAAAAAACTGCGTAGTTTTTTATATTTTTAGGTATTCTTCAACTTTGGTAATGACTTTCTTTTCGACCACAAGAATAACTATATCTAAATATATAAAAATCCAGTGTCATGATGTTTGTCATGAAAGTTGATATTTATGTTTAATTTGGGCCGACTTAAGGGTTAGGATAATTCATATTTCGATTAATGACCTCAATATTCTTTAATTGCAAATTAAATTATTGTCAATGTTGGTTATTGTTATTAATTGTAAGGTGCATCAGTCTCGAACAGATAGCGCTTTAAATTAATCTATTGACAGAAAACTGTAGGACCGACTGTTATAGATATACTGGTAACTGATAGATGGCGCCACGGTTTAATTTTAATCCAACATGTAAAGCGTGTAAAGGTCATCTAGTACTTAAATTAAAAAAATGTTATTGAAAAACATACAAAATATCGTCTCATGAGTGATCATTTAAAAGAGACGAACTTCTTAGCATTCCATGGATTCACCGTGCGGGTGCCGGGTCCATCGTGTGGCCGAGGGAGAAACTCAGAGCAGTTTCCAGGACTTGCGACCCAGGTGTAGGATTAAGGAGGACCCCTTTGAGATGTGCATCAACGCTCACCTTCACTGCTCGAGTTTCCCGCCCTGCCTAGCCATATTTGGTAGGAACATGTTAGTGCAGCCTTTGATACTCGTTCTAAAATAGAACTTACTGCAGTTCTCGACAGGCCAAGGTCCTTCAGAAGGTTATTAACATATTTAGAACGAAATCCTCGTAAAACATTAACATTAACATATTAACGGTTTCATTAAAATTTGATAAAATCGGTTGAACCGTTTTTAAGATAAGCCCGGACAAACAACAGACATATCAATATTATTTACATATATAGGTTATTTAATATAACATAAACGTTTACAGCCTACAGCTTATTTTCACGCGCAATGATCTCACGTTATATTTATGGAAAAAAGTTCCAGAAACGTTTATTTGCTGAGGTAACGATATGGTCCAGGGTGATAAGATCGAGCTGGAATTTAATTTTGTTTGCCAAAACCGTTCTCCTTCATTATGCAAGTTGCCTTTTTATGGTTGGTAATCTGCCTGAAAGTATCCCAACTGTGGGATGCCAAATATCTTTCTGACGTTTCAGAGAATTTGAGTTGTATTACTTTATATTTTTTATTCATTACAAATTTAGCTCTTTATTACTTCTTTTCAAAAAGTAGCACTCAAAGTTCAAAGAGGGACTGATTGCATAATATAGCTTCCGACCATACTTAAAGTTTTGCTTGGTGATAGACCATTAATTCGATGATTGTAGCTATTAAGATTAGTCCTAGAAGATGCTTTACCACGTGCATTGTGTTCACCACTATTTTGTTTATCATAGAGAATTCAGACTGATATTACTATTCGATACAGGCGCGATTCAAATTATCTATCACTGAGACACAATCAGTTAAAAATAGCAATATATAATTTAATACATACAAATGAAAAAGTATATACTAGAGTCAGTAGGACGATTTTGAAAAAATATCAAAATTTAAAATTAATGTTTACTATAGGAATTAATTAAAATTAATCTTAACTTATTGTGTCGCAATATGTCATCAAAGAGTGATCAAATAGTTACAAATAAAATTTAACCTAACATATGTGAATAACTATCGTGATATGACCAAAGAGTTACATCTCAAACCTAACCTAAAAAAGTGAGCACTGATCCAAATGCGATAGAATAGTTTCAATTCAACTCTAGAGACGTAACCATCGATCGAAGTGTGAACAAAGAGTGAACTGAACGGTACTCAAGATCCGGAGCGACCTTGTTTTGAATTTGGTATCTACAGCTGTTCTCACGGTGGTGACGAGTTGGTGTTCTTTGAGTCAGCATCTTACGCGTTTCCAATCCCACTTGTTCATAACTAAAATAATACATATGTACCTCGAATATCTATCTTATAATAAGAATGTAAATCTAAAGTGTCTACATTTTTTAGATTCATCTAAAAAATTGTTGCAGGTAACAAGCAATAAGTAATAAAATACATATCAATCATTTTTAAATATGTCTGTCTATTTGTCTCTCTGTTTGTTTAGATACGCATAACTGCTAAAGTACCGCGTTCATTTCATGATAAAGTATATATTCGAGTAATATTTAGTATTTGTTTCATTAAAATCGGTTTGGTGTATCAAAAGTTATTGTAATTTTAATGAGGACGCCACTTAAGTTCGACAGAAAAGTAGATAAATAAATATACTTAATACATTATGCATTATTTATTGGTCACTTCCTTTTACATAAGTCGCAGGCTCAGCTAGTTTCTAATATATTCTTTACCTAATACTTGTAGATTCCTACTTGTATATAGTATTGCAACCATGGTTCTTAAAAAGAAAATACTATACAAACCTTACGAACTTCAGGCCGTAAAACAGACGAAAACCTATTTACATTCTTAAGCCATTTTAATTAAAACTTAACAAAGGAGGTTATGAAAATATTAACATTTCAACACGTTTTCTTTGAATAAAATGTTAATTATTTTTTACAGCATAAAGAATCTTTTATCTATCACGAATAGCATATTATAATAAGAAGCAAAAGTCGTTTGCAAATAAAAATCCTTTCCAACTCCTCGAGAAAGGAGCAAGGGACCTTTTGAAAGCGCTCCTCGGCAATTAACTAATGTTTTCACTTTAGCGGAAGCCTTGAAAAGCGGACTGATAAATCTGTGTTATTCATAAAATTTTCCATTCATCAGTTTTTGTATAAAATAAAAAATCTCGTGTTATTACAAGTAAAAAAACATATGTAAATATAACCCCACTTTAACATCACTAAATATTATAAAACAAATTTCTATGCTACGTATGTCTGTCTGTTCGCGATTAACTCAAAAACTACTTAACGAATTTTCATGCCGTTTCACTAGTACATAAAGTAATTCATGAGGAAGTATTAGGTATATAATTTGTTAATTTTTTTTAAATTATAAGGGCGGGACAACGTTCGCCGGGCCCGCTAGTATAAAATAAAATAGTAATAAAATACTAATATTATAATATATTAAATCTGTTCTACGTACGTATTTGTATCACATTATCTTGTAAGGGGGTCTCCACTTATTACGTGAGGCGTGTTTGAGGATTTTTTGACCCCCCCCCCTTCTCCCGCGTTTTGATGCGAGATTTTTACTCTTTTTTTTTTATGTCATAAGTGGCAAACGAACAGGTGGGTCACCTGCAGTTAAGTGAACACCACCGTCCATGGACACTAACAACACCAGAGGAGTCGCAAGTGCGTTGCCATCTTTTGGAGGGAAGGGTTAGGGGAGGGAAAGGGAGAGGAGAGAGGAGAGGGGAGGGGAGGTGGGTCTCCGGCGCTCTCACTGACCGAACGAAACGCAACAATTCAAGCACTGTTACTTCACGTCGGTTTTCTATGAGAGGGTAGTACTGCCCTGGGCGAGCCGACCCATTCATACTGAAACCAATAATAGTTTCAGCGTGGCTCTACCACCATTTGTAATCTCACGTGACGTGTTTCAAAATGTGTAATTGAGATAAATGCGTTCGATTTATTTAAAAAAAAAACACAATGACCTTTATTATTTTTACTTTTTTGTAATATTACCTTTTTATATACCTTATTATACAGATGTAATATGCCCGTATTGTCGATATACTTAAGTTATTCTTATACGTTGCTATAATCACTGAGTTATGTAGAAGCAAACGCGGTAAATAAAACAATATAGCCGCCAAATTGACCAAAAAGATGATATAATTCATATTACATACAGATATATAGACTTTCAATTATGTATATTTATTCTTGGAGTCTAGTAAGGCACACGTCTCACGCGGTTGTAACATATTTTTGATCAATTTCACACGGACGAATGCACAGGTAGCAGTTAATCACTAAATAGTGTACCAATTCAAATAAAAAAAACCATTAAAATCGGTTCACAATTGACGAAAATATCGGTTAACATACATAAAAGAAATACATACAACCGAAGATAGTAACCTCCTCCTTTTTCGAAGTCGGTTAAAAAGAAAGTCCTCTGTCGCGATAAAGTCAAAACGACCATTTTCATGCCATTTTCACCAGTAGATAGAATGATGATTCATGGGGAAGGTATAATTTGTCAAGGTTTTCATTTTATTATCGGGGCGGGACAACATCTTCCGAGCCCGCTAGTTGTCTGCCCGTAAAAGCCCCGTGAAAGTCGGTCCAACCAATTAGGAGATAGTAGAATATTGCGGACGAAGTCTTGAGTAACAAAATAAAATAGTCTAAGTTATTTCTTTTAATGTGAGTTATCTGCCAGTGAATGTCCCGTGAAAATCAGTTCAAGCATTGCAGATATTCCACTGCAGCCGAAGGCGATTAAAAAATCTAAATTACTTTTTATGAGGTCTGCCATCTACCAGTGAATACCCCGTGAAAATCGGTCCAACTATTTTGGAAATACTCATGCGGACGAAACCGCGTACAAATAAAATAGAATATGTCAACCGCTATAATTTCGGCTATCTGGCAGTAAAAAGTAAAATTCCCGTTAAAATACGTTTTGGAGATTAACCGCAAAAAACAGAGAAAATATACTAATATAAAAATATAGACAACGTATAAAGAAAATTTTTTTTGGTCATTTGTAGCCTTCGATCAATAACGTTGATCGAAGTTTGTAGCCATATCCATCCATCAAAAAGTTGTTATTTGAATTGTAGTAATAGAGAACAAATAAAAATTAGAAATAAAAGTAGTATAAACTTTTT
>MU160891.1:513016-524060 GCA_015888305.1 Antheraea pernyi | reverse complement strand
TCGCGATAAAGTCAAAACGACCATTTTCATGCCATTTTCACCAGTAGATAGAATGATGATTCATGGGGAAGGTATAATTTGTCAAGGTTTTCATTTTATTATCGGGGCGGGACAACATCTTCCGAGCCCGCTAGTTGTCTGCCCGTAAAAGCCCCGTGAAAGTCGGTCCAACCAATTAGGAGATAGTAGAATATTGCGGACGAAGTCTTGAGTAACAAAATAAAATAGTCTAAGTTATTTCTTTTAATGTGAGTTATCTGCCAGTGAATGTCCCGTGAAAATCAGTTCAAGTCTATTGGTCTTAGCGTGATGATATAGAAGCTGTAGCCTTCCTCGATAAATGAACTATTTAAAACCGAAGGATTTTCTCAAATCGGACTGGTAGTTTTTGAGATCATCGCGTTCAACCAAACGAACAAACTCTTCAGCTTTATATATTAGTATATATAGATATCATATCAGAAAAACCCCTTCTATCTTCAAAATTTTAAAGATTATACTTTCATACCCAATCAGTAAAAAAATATATTTTGATATTACATACAGACTCTTCATTTTTATTATATGTACCTATATAGATTACAATAGTATTATAAAAAAAAAATTATAATGCGAAATGAGTTTAAGATTATTTCGGTCACTTTTTTTGTTTTAATTTTGGCAATAGTATTATAAAAAAAATAATTAAAAATGCGAAATGAGTTTAAGATTATTTCGGTCACTTTTTTTTGTTTTAATTTCGGCAACCTATCTTCTAGTAGATTATTACTGCCATTGTCGAGTAAGTTATTTAATGATATTACAAATTGTTTGCGATCATTTTAATGATCTAACAAGATGGTGGCCCTCTTGTTAGAACTTTCCAGGGAGTTTCTATGGCAAGTCAGAATTGAGAGTGGTACAGCCACACTGAAGCTATTACTGGTTTCAGCATGAATGAGTCGGCTCGTCCGGAATAATACCACCCTCTCACAGAAAACCGACGTGAAGTAACAGTGCTTGAATTGTTGCGTTTCGTTCGGTCAGTGAGAGCGCCAGAGGCCATCTCCCTTCCCTTTTCCTCTCCTCCCTCACTCCCTTTCCTTCAAACACAGGCTGATAACGCATTTTCGACTCCCACGGTGTTGTTAGTGTCTATGGACGGTGGTGATCACAAGGTGAACCACAAGTTCGTTTGCCAGTTATGACATAAAAAAAATCCATGCTACCGTGGTATTATTTCCAATTCAATCAATTATGCACAATAACCAAACTATATTACGTACTACACCACCAACATTACAAAATGTATAGTCAAATAACACAAGATTATGAATAAAATATAAATCCACTACACGACATTCCAAGATCCCGCCAAAAACTCTTTCGGTCACCTTTATAATTAAATATGTTAGCAAATTTCAATTAGAAAATAACAATAAAAACGTTTTAACTTCGATCAAATGATTCAGCAATATCCTACTGAACACAGCTATACTCGTATACCACCCTCGATATGGATGGGCCGACGCTCAACACGAGAATGACCCACGGTCACATTTTGCCACGCCCTTGATAGACCAGCTCCTCCGACCCGTCGGCACATTTCAGGTCCAGTCCACCAATAACAATCAAATACAACGTTAGCCGATACAGAAATATTGAACATACCACCACGAACCACCGTTCATACCGTATACGTGAATAGCTCAACTGTCTGAACGAGAATGTCCCCAATGAACGTGTTTATCTTCCCACTCCCTTGATGTGAGGGGGGCGGGGAAACCGCTTCAGGGAAACCTCTCTGGCGGTAGCGTCTTCTCTAACCACTACGACGGTCGGATCAATTTTTTCGAGGCTGGTTCCTAGTTGGATTTGCTTCTTTGGTAGTCAACTAGTTCTCAGGGATGTTTATTAACTCTGTGAGCTGTGGTCTGAAAAATATTTTCCTGCTTCTTTTAACTCGAGTTGGGCCTTCTGTGGTGGGTCGTCTTTCCAGCGATCTGGTGTGCAGCGGCGCAAACCCCTAAGGTGGGGGTGCTCCGATGCATCCGCCTTGCCGAACATCTTCGTAGCTAGGCGTCTTACAAAGTCTTCAACACTCACAACTTGTAGATCGCGGGCTATTGTTTTGTTGCTAACATAGCGTGGGGCCGGTGCGATTAACCTCAGTATGGCGTTCTGTAGTGATTGTATCTTCTTCTTGTATGTATCAGAGAGGCATCCGTACCAAGCTGGGGCGGCATATGTTAGGCGAGACCTGACGTAGGTTTTGTTCCCCAATGATCCGAGCGACTCGCCTTTTATAGCATTCTGTCAAGTTACGAACGACCGATAACTTTCGACCAATGGCGTCACATGTCATTATTACGTAACACTCCCGATGTAGTCAATAGTACGGAAAGTGCTAACAAATATTATAACATGTAGTTGGGGTGCGTCAATATGAATGATTTGTAAAACTCGATTCCAATATTTGAACTATTCAATTTGAAGTATTCAATAACTTACAACTGTTCGAACAATATGGAAAATTGGAATTGTTCAGACTATTACAATAATTCAAATAGTTTAAATAATCTAAACAGAATATTTCTAAAATAATGAATTTGATTCATTGAAGGACAGTTCTAATTATTAAAATAATTCGATCTATTCGAATATATAGTTCAAATCGAATATTATATCGAAATATTATACGAGTGCAGTTGAACACTTCGAACACCTGTATTTTTTTATACCGTGAAAAAATGTTGTGTTTAAAAGTTTTGTTTTAACTTTATTTTTTAGCATCTCAGCATTCATTGGTGGTATTATTTTCCATTCACTTCACTTATGCACAATAAACAAACCATATTACATAAAAGATCACCAATTTTATCCAATAGTAGAGTCAAGTAACACAAGATTATGAATAAAAGAAAAAATCCACTACACGACAGACCAAAATCCCGCCAAAACTCAATGTTTGAAAGTTTTACTTAATTTTAGTGTTTCATTTATATTTTTCGGAAATAAAGTTATCCGCCGTGAGATAACTCTCCGCAAACCACGAAACTCAATTGTGAATTCGTTTAAAAATGTTATAATTTTTTTACGTTGACAAAGGGGATTGTTTTTGTATAAACTCTGACTGTTATGAAACTTCTCTAGTAAAGTATTCCCCGTGTAAATGCGGCTCATTTGTTATGAGGTTTGAATGTTTTTTGCGGAATATTTTATTATCTTTACATTCAAAGCT
The DNA here is from genome assembly GCA_015888305.1 of Antheraea pernyi. Classification (NCBI taxonomy): domain Eukaryota; kingdom Metazoa; phylum Arthropoda; class Insecta; order Lepidoptera; family Saturniidae; genus Antheraea; species Antheraea pernyi. The sequence continues at coordinate 520,840 of MU160891.1, read as the reverse complement.
GTTTTCTCTGTAACAAATGTCAACAGATTGCGTTGCTCTTGGGACTTGAGTTTCACATTTTCTGCATTTATAGCGTTTAATTATGTTTTTCCCACCTACTGTACTAATTTCTACATATTTTAATGCGATGTATAATAGTAGTCTTTGCGTATGAAATTGCCGCTTTATATGAAAAAATTTAAACGATTTTTTTTCATGTATTTTTTATTTGTATTAATCGAAGTAATTACCCATGCAATCAATGCATCTTTGCCAACGCAGTGGCAGTTTATCGATGCTCTTCTTAAAAAAATCAGCTGGACGGAAGGCAATAAATTCTTCAAAGGCATTTTGTCCTGCCTCTCGGGTATTTAATTTTTTTCCCGCCAAGGAGTTATCCGAATTCTGGAAAAAGTAGTAGTCTGTAGGCGCAAGGTCTGGTGAGTAGGGCGGATGACGGAGAACTTCCAACCCCAGTTCTTGCAACTTCGAGACCATCTGCTGTGCAGTATGAAGTCGCGCGTTGTCGTGCAGGAGCAGCGGAGACGAGCGATTGACCAATGCTGGTTGGAGATGTGGCAGTTTCTCCATCATTGTGCTTAGTTCTTCACAGTACTCAGATGCAGTAATGTTCACCCCAATTGGTAAGAAACTGTGATGAATCACACCGGCGCTAGACCACCAAACAGTGACCATCACTTTTCTAGGGGTAAGTTTTCGTTTAGAGCATTGTTTAGGTGCTGAACCAGGATCCAACCAACTTGCTGAGTGCTTGCAGTTATCAAACAGAATCCATTTTTCATCGCAGGTAACAATGCGGTGCAAAATTCCCTCATTTGTGTGTCTGTTGAGCAGTGCAAGGCACGTCTCGACGCGTACTTCGCGCCGGCGATCATTGAGTTTGTGGGGCACCCATTTGTCAAGCTTTTTTACCTTGCCAATTTGACGCAAATGGATGGATACGGTACTCATATTCCATAATTATTCGAATTTTTAACGTTTCCATGATGACAAAAAAGATTGAAATGCGATGAAAGGTAACACTAATCAATAAACAAATGACTACTTTTGAAATAAGAATTCCATGTTTTTAAAATAAAATTATATATTAATAAAATGGCCAGTACTGCAGAACGGCAATTTCATAGATAAAGACCTATAATCAGCGATATAAGGAGGAGAAGAAAAAACACTTCAGAACCTTTTTCTCTTTTGTTTGTTAACTTATTGGCTTTATGTTTTTAGTAGCTATTTGCTACTTCACTTAAATTTAAATGGCTGATTTTTATATATGTTTTATATAATACGCTAAACTTATACTGCTAAACGCTTTGAAACAGGCCAAAAAATGAATGAATTTTACGTATTGTTATTAACGTGTATTGGCTAAAGCAATATCGTGAAGTTTTATTATGTGTTAATTTTGTACATTATATATATGATTTTACAGACACTTTATTTTCAATTGTATAAATTATATGCAATATACCATTCGTTTTATATAATTTTTAAAACCGATTTCGATTATATATTTAAAACAAAAGATATTCGATTTCTTTCATTAAAATGGAACAGAACGTTCATAAAACAAGAGAAATAGAAACAGGCCGTGTCGTAAAGATACACGTTAGAAGTGAAACTTTAGTATTAAAGGGCAACATTTTCATTAAAATAATACAACTAAAAGCCAACGTCACACGATGTTCCCGGGTCATCCAAGTTCTAATAGCGCCCGACTCGCTACGTTGCTTAACTTCAGTAATCGGGTGAGAACCAGTGTTTTAAACACTACCCGACACAATGCTTAGCCCCAACACTTGTCGCCACACAAAAATGTTGCAGATCAGAATTTCAAAATCCTCCTGTAAGAAATTTCGCTTCAGAATTAAAATGATAATGGTGAAAATAACCAATACAATATATCAATATTTTTTCCATTGAATCAAAAAGGTATAATTCAACATTATTTATATCTGACGATTAATTGTTACTGATACAGTTACTACATTATATTTGAAACAAAAATAGAAGTTTAGTAATTTCAGGATAAAATTGAAAATCATTTACAATCGAAATTCGAATCGTGTTTAAATTCAAAAGCTCCAAGTAAGTCGAGATAAAATATATTTGCGTTTTATTAATAAAGTAGAAGTTCTGAGCGATACGTCACGTCTCGTACCTATTGGAATATTCATAAACTATTCAAGAACTGAAATAAGTTAGTATATTCGTGTAAAAAACTTATTTCGTTTTGATAAAGTCTGTTGTGTATATATTTTATTAGGGGTGTAAGGGGTGTCAAATAACATCTAAGACTTGAGACATCCAAGTCAACCTCACCTGCACGTGGTGCACCCAGCTGAATAACGAACGAAGCAATGGCAAAAGCGGGGTGGTAGGGTTTACAGCCTGACTGGGTCGCAACCACCATGTATATGGCGAAAAAGCCCGTCATAGTGATTCGCTTTTGAGGGTCGCGTTTCGGGATCAGCCTGTGCATATCCAGCTTTTCGCAGACCGGCATGACAGCGGCGCCTGGCGAGGGATAGTGTGTCACTCGATCATCCCCATTGTTTTTGGATTGTACTGTGCTTACCATCAGACACAGTGCAGTCATTTATATGTGCTACAATAAAAAAAAATCCTATCCAACACAATTATATATTTCTAATGGGCTCTTATTGGTCTTAGCGTGATGATATATTACATCCTATAACCTTCCTCGATAAATGAGCTATATAACACTGAAAGAACTTTTCAAATCGGACCAGTAGTTCTTGAGATTACCCCCTACAACGTCACAAACTCACAAAATTTACCTCTTTATAATATTAGTATATATGAAAAAGTAATATTAAGTAAATATAATATTGTGCTTCAATAACTTTCATAAAAACATAATTTTTATCAGATGTCGTGATAGTCTTTAAAATATTGAAAAGGGGACAAAACTTTCCGGTCCACGTGACATGTAAAGAGGGTGTTACACATGAGGCACTTTGATGAACGATCTATTTTACGTGCCATTGATTGATCGACATATATTGTTTATGTGAACAATTCATAATAATATCAATTTTGCATATATTTCACTTGACACGAGGTTTACTCTTTCATATATTTGTGATTCACTTGTATAGATTTAATATAACTATTGAACAATATGTTAGTAGGATTAATCTTCGCATCGATATCGATAATTTTTTTTTGTTACAAATCGCCATATTTTAATGATTGAAGAAACTTACAATTAATAACAATAATTAACATTGACAATCATTTAATTTGTAATTAACAAATATTGAGGTCGTTAGCCGAAATATAAATTATCTTAACTCTCAAGTTGGACTAAATCTATACTAATATATAAAGCTGAAGAGTTTGTTTGTTTGTTTGTTTGTTTGTTTGTTTGGTTGAACGCTATGATCTCAGGAATCACAGGTCGATTTGAAAAACTATTTCGGTGTTAGATAGCTCATTTATCGAGGAAGGCTATAGGCTATATAACATCACGCTAACACCAATAGAAGCAGAGCACCAATGAAGAATGTTTCAAAATCGGGCACTTTTTTTGCTTTTGAGCGATTAGGTTGTTATTATATACGTTGCCATGGTAACGTAGTAAGTAGCAGTAATAATATTCGTCCAATAAGACAGGCGAAGGAATTAATCCATACTGCCAATTCTGAAGTTATGTGGTAAGTATCAAAGCTAACATTTTCAAAGTTTACTTTGTTTTCCTATTCAAATAGTTCATAGGCGAAGGAATTAATCCATACTGCCAATTCTGAAGTTATGTGGTAAGTATCAAAGCTAAAATTTTCAAAGTTTATTTTGTTTTCCTATTCAAATAGTTCATACTACTTTTATTTCCAATTTTTTATTTGTTCTCTATTACGTATTATAAAAATAAAGTTTGTGTATGTACAATTAAAATAACAACTTTTTGATGAATGGATATGGCTACAAATGACCAAAAAAAAACTTTTTTTATACTTTGTCTATATTTTATATTATTATATTTTGTCTGTTTGTTCTGGGTAATCTCCAAAACGACAGGACCTATTTTAACGGGAATTTTACTTTTTACTGCCAGATAACCGAAATTATAGCGGTTGACATATTCTACTTTATTTGTCCGCGGCTTCGTCCGCATTACTTTGGGCCGATTTTCACGGGGTATTCACTGGTAGATAACAGACCCCATAAAAAATAATTTAGGTTTTTTATTCGCCTTCGGACGCAGTGGAATATCCGTAATGCTTGAACTGATTTTCACGGGACTTTCACTGAAAGATAACTCACCTTATAAGAAGTAACTTAGACAATTTTATTTTGATTCTCAAGACTTCGTCCGCAATATCCTACTATCTCCTAATTGATTGGACCGACTTTCACGGGGCTTTTACGGGCAGATAACTAGCGGGCTCGGAAGACGTTATACGGACGGAGACGGATAATAAAATGAAAACCTTGACAAATTATACCTAAACCTTCCCCATAAATTACTTTGTATCCCTTTTTAACGGAATTGGGCGAACAGACGAACGTGAAATTTGGCATAGTTAAAGTTTATATGGAGGAGAAGTGCAGAAAGCTATTTATATTATACTAGCTGTTACCCGCGGCTCCGCACGCTCTTTTTAAAAAATGTATTAAAGAAATGTAAAATTGTGAGTGGGTGTGTACATTACAGGAAAGCTTTTTCAAAAACATTTGTAACTATGACACGCACGTCATATGTAACGTGTATATTAGATATAAGAATGCAAATAGTATATCGAATGGGATGGGATTTATCATCAGCAACATACCTGGAACTTCAACCTACTATATACCAAACTCAGTGCTCACTAACACTATATAAGAAAGTAATGAAGTAATATCGAACAATATATCTTAAATCTTTTATTTTATAGATAGATATAATATGCCCGTATTGTCGATATACTTAAGTTATTCTTATACGTCGCTATAATAACTGAGTTATGTAGAAGCAAACGTGGTAAATAAAACAATATGGCCGCCAAATTGGCCAAATTTAATGGTGGTAGAGCCACGCTGAAACTATTATTGGTTTCAGCATGAATGGGTCGGCTCGCCCGGGGTAGTACCACCCTCTCATAGAAAACCGACGTGAAGTAACAGTGCTTGCATTGTTGCGTTTCGTTCGGCCAGTGAGAGCGCCGGAGACCCACCTCCCTTCCCCTCTCCTCTCCCTTTCCCTCCCCTAACCCTTCCCTACAAAAGATGGCAACGCAGAATAACTTAAGTATATCGACAATACGGGCATATTATATCTATCTATAAAATAAAAGATTTAAGATATATTGTTCGATATTACTTCATTACTTTCTTATATAGTGTTAGTGAGCACTGAGTTTGGTATATAGTAGGTTGAAGTTCCAGGTATGTTGCTGATGATAAATCCCATCCCATTCGATATACTATTAGTATTCATATATCTAATGTACACGTTACATGTTACAGTAGATGGCGTTCGTATCGTAGTTACAAATGTTTTTGAAAAAGCGTTTCTGTAATGTACACACCCACTTACAATTTTACATTTCTTTAATAAATTTTTAAAAAGCGCGTGCGGAGCCGCGGGTAACTGCTAGTCATACATAAAAGCCAACTTTTATGAAGACCGGTTGAGTAGTTTTGGTGTTCATCGTAGACAAACATCATACACTGGACTTTTATATATTTAGGTACATGGAATATAAGTATATTATAGAAGGTAATAGATTATAGAATATAGAAGAAGATAGATAGATATCTAAGTGTATTTGTTTAACGTAAAGTAACGGCTCAAAAGATCCTGATAAGTTTTTCTTAGGCAAAAATATATGATTTTTCAGAGTATTATATAGTGTAACAGTACCCTTTTCCGTATGGGTTAAGTAGTAAGGACAAAATTATTGTAAAACGAATAAAAGGCAATCCGGATAAAGAACACTGCCTATAAACAACAAAATATTTAAATATTTTCACGAGAGCAAAGTCACGGGAACGAGCTGGTTTAAAATATCAGCGAACAAATTACTTCAAATAAAAGGATTAATAAATTATATATCGAAGCTCCTATAAAGATCACAAAGAATATCTGTGAAGAAAATTCCATATAATGACTGCAGATTATGCTACATCTCAAAGTCCAAAACAAAGAACAGACAATCGCAGTGTATTCTCTTTGTCTCAAATCGAGGGTGGATTCACAACCTCAGTTAACATGATTTTTTTTTTCGAACTGACTACGCTATTGGCTAGCAAGGCACCTTCACCGGACCACGACTCAGATAACACGATGTTTTTTAAAATACTATTAAGTTTCACATTCCTGTATTATTTCGTAACGAATCAGTATAATATAATAAGTAATCAGTTCTGTCGGCAGTAATTATGGCTGCCTCAACAATTTTTTTCTAATTAAATTAATGTCGGTAGCTTATTAAATTGATATTGATTTCTGTTATTATAAAAAAAGGGTTTAAAGGTAGCGTGCTTTAATTATACATTTGTCGACGCAACAGGTAGAAAACAATTTAATAAAACCATAACACGACAATATGGCTTTCTATAATGCCTACATGAATAGCTTACTATTAGTGTTGCCCAAAATTTCTTGCAGTCTTGTTCTTGAGTTTTTGCAAGACCACTACCAAGACCAAGACCGCCAAATTTTAGCAGGACCAATACCAAGACTGACCCCTGCAAGACTTGTGCAATACAAGACTAGGCCTGCAAGACTTGCAATCTTTCATCTAAGTTAAATTTAAACATTATTGAGTATTTGGTTTCAATACCGATATCGCTACACGTGCTCTAGTGTCGGTATCACAATCATGATCCTTCTAGCAGTAAACAATTTATAGTAATAAATTTACACACAAACAAATGTATTCATGTCTCAAAGAGTATAATAGTTTATTTAGCAAAGTTTAAAAGTAGCACAATAGATCCAGTATAAACATTATTTATGTTATGCGATATTTTGATTTACGATCGGTGAATCGATCGATCGGTGGGCGATTGTGATTGTTCCGTACTTTTGTTATCTGTAATAATTTATATGTTAGCACAAATCTTTTTGTTTTCATATTATTTTATCGTTTAAAAGGAATGTATCTGTTCACTACTTTTCGTGAACGCACCTTTAAAAACGTTCGCAAGTGCTGCCCTCTAAGGCAAAACAGTTTACCTTTGAATCTAGCAACATACAAAACCGCTCTGAGTTATCTGCGCTAATAAACATTGCAAAACCGGTACAGATATCTAACAAACTATCAAAAGAAATCAAGTGCCAGTGTAAACTTTGTGTCCTATTATTTAGTAAAGGTCTGTCCTCTACCTATTTATTAAATAGCGTAGTATAACATATCGTAACCCTATGTTAAGTCTGTTTATATTGTTATTATTAAAATAAGCTATTTTAAGGTCGGCGGCATGTTCCGTACTTTTGTTATCTGTAATAATTTATATGTTAGCACAAATCTTTTATTTTCATATTACTTTATCGTTTAAAAGGAATGTATCTGTCCACTACTTTTCGTGAACGCACCTTTAAAAACGTTCGCAAGTGCTGCCCTCTAAGGCAAAACAGTTTACCTTTGAATCTAGCAACATACAAAACCGCTCTGAGTTATCTGCGATAATAAACATTGCAAAACCGGTACAGATATCTAACAAACTATCAAAAGAAATCAAGTGCCAGTGTAAACTTTGTGTCCTACTATTAACAAACCAGCGATCTAAGCCACGAACCAAGCCGGGGTACCCCGAAGAAGAGGATCTCCTAGTGCGGGTGAGTGGTGGATACAGTCCTACTAAATTCATTTCCTA
>MU160891.1:496107-509356 GCA_015888305.1 Antheraea pernyi | reverse complement strand
TTTAAAAGGAATGTATCTGTCCACTACTTTTCGTGAACGCACCTTTAAAAACGTTCGCAAGTGCTGCCCTCTAAGGCAAAACAGTTTACCTTTGAATCTAGCAACATACAAAACCGCTCTGAGTTATCTGCGCTAATAAACATTGCAAAACCGGTACAGATATCTAACAAACTATCAAAAGAAATCAAGTGCCAGTGTAAACTTTGTGTCCTACTATTAACAAACCAGCGATCTAAGCCACGAACCAAGCCGGGGTACCCCGAAGAAGAGGATCTCTTAGTGCGGGTGAGTGGTGGATACAGTCCTCCTAAATTCATTTCCTATACAGTGATTGTTTATTAGATAATGTACTGACAAAGACGTCGCTTTATTGATAGAATGTGCGAAAAATTTTTCACAGGATTGACTATACTGTTTGGTTGTCACCGATGTTCGAAGTAATAAAATAAGTTATCAGGTGCTCAGAACGAATACGTATACAGATTGGGTTTCGTTCACAAAGAATGTTATAGTCATAACAATATTATTTAGAATTGTAATAATTTATTGTACACATACTAACTAATGTTATAAATGCGAGTACGAATTTATTTGTTTGGTACGCTTTAATTACTTAACTGAGCATCGTAAACTTTTGTCTATACATTGTGAGGAGTATAGAAAATGTTACAGGATATCTTTACTGTTGTTGAGGAATAAGTCATGTCTACTTTAAGGCAAGCGAAGCCGCGAGCAAAAGCTTGTAATAATACACATTATTGCTATACCTGTATATTGAACTGTGCCTACAAACATTTATTATGTATCGACTCCTGTCGTACGTACACTATGTAGCTACTAGATACATAAATACAGCTGCAGCATAGACAAGTTTAATACAATATTTAATTTAGATTAATTTCATCAGAAGAGGAGCGTAACGCATACACGCCTACACACGTAGTACATTATATTGTTAGGTAAGAAGGCACAAAACAGCCGATAACAAAATATACTAATTCAATTTTTGATGCCCATATCAAAATTTCTTCATCCCAAAGATAGATCATTAATAATATTTGGTAAATTATTTATTATAACAATCAAAGCAAAAATTAATTTCTAAAAATTGTAAAAAGACCCTATGCTAAATGAATGGGAAAAGTATCATTATTTAGACACGGTTAAATAACATAGGTTTTTTTATAAGTTTTTAGTATGATTTGAAGGATACCCAAACCAAAGAAGCCGACTTGATAAACGGACACTCTTATGTCTTCCTAATAAGCTGAAAATATACTGATTTGTTGTCTTTTTCTAAGGTCTAACCTAATGCTTTTAATAAATAGAAATAGGCTTACAGATAATTGCAAGACTTGCAAGATTCTTGCAGCAAGACCAAGACCAAGGCCAAGACTTAGAGCGCAATACCAAGACCAAGATTAAGACTAATACAAGTCTCGTTTTGCTCTTGCATTTGGGCAACACTACTTACTACTCTCAAGTTAGCGCTGTGGGATACAAGAATGTTCAGTTTAGACCATCGATGGAGAGTGTGCACAGGAATTACATAATATAATTCCGCCGTCCCCATTCCATCAGAGGACGACTAGACGCCTTCAGGATTTCCACCCTTACGTGGTTGATATTCTCGTAACTCGTACAAAGCGTTTCGCTTCCACGTTCATTATACTTACGGCTAAGGAGTGGAATTCACTCCCGGCGTCTGTCTTCCCGTCATCTTATAACTTGGGAGTCTTCAAGAGTAGAGTGAACAGGCGTCTAGTGGGTATGAGCGTTATAACGTCGGCCTCATCGTAATTTACCATCAGGTGAGATTGTGGCCAAGTGCAAACCTGTTGAACATAAAAAAGAAGTTGAAAATTTGTCGCCAAGCATATATGTGTTTTGGTAGCTGAACATGCTAACTATTTCTGTCTATGCTTAATGTCTTATCTCCTTGAATATGGTAAAACAATAAAATAACACACGTACAAAATAAATGTATATATAAAGATACGAGTATATATGAAGTCCTGAACCACGTAATCTATACATTTAACAAGAAGGTAAATTTAACACTTAGATTTTTGTGAAAACATTTATTTCAGGTGTCTAAGAATAAGTAATAAAATACATTTCAATCATTTTTAGAAATATCTGTCTGTTTCCTTCCGTTTCATGGTCTAAATACTAGAAACTTTAATAAACTGGTCGTCCCATGTTTCAGACTTAGCAAAACCAGTAATAGTTTTTTAGGTAATAGTATTAGGTTTTACAATAAAGTCCCAAAGCATGTTACCGATTTGCCAGACTGTGAGTTTAAGTTCAAGTGAGTTTTGGTGTCAAAAGGGTATCATTATAGAATGGATCAATATGTGAACGACGGTGATGTCTGGAATTGAATCCTCTCTGTGCATTCACTAAAAACGATCGTATGATGTATTGGAAATATATGCGTCAGTTAAATATAAATAAAATTTTCGAATAATAATTTTATGTGGGTATCCCATTAAATATTGAATGAAGCTCTCCGTGTCTGTACGTTTGAATCGTCCTTTTCTTTGACGACTACTAATTAATATTAAATCTCAAGACCCCTTCACAAGATGAGTGAATCTTAAAACTTTCATGGGGTCTCATTTCATCCTTCAGATACCGATACCCCGGAATTTCATTTTATACCCTCGGGTACGAAATTTTATGTGAATTTCGTGTTCTCCTCCGGGAGCTAGACGAAATTAATAATTTCTAAATAATTCTCGTTAAAAAATGGTTAAGATAAGGAAGCATATTGAATTTTAAACGAGAGAAGAAAATTAATATGTTCATGAATTTACATTTTTATTAGCGATATCCTCAATACATTGTTGTCGAACGTAAAAAAATATTTTTAGAGGAAAAATGTATATACAGAATAATTTATGATTTTATTTTTCATCACAGAATGTGTCATTACGGCATGTACATATTGAGATGGGCACTAGAAGTACAAAAAAAACAATCAACTGAGCTGTTTACGACAAGAATAATTATTATAAAGTGCACACCAGATTATTTTGTACAAAGATATGTATAATGCTGGATGTTTTTTCCTGTAATTTATATTTTTTTAGTAACTAACGGTTTAGTTGTACTGAGTATATGAGGACTTCATCTGATATAATATTAGTTAGTTGAGGCGTAAGGACCTAGTCATTCAATTTGGTGCAGACTGTTAATTTTCTTTTTCGTACTGACTAATGCTTTTGGCCATCTACAGCTACAGCTTCACCGCTTTTGGGGACGAGCGCTTAAGATACTTATATTGTCACATTCGACTTGTGAGTCTTGTATGAGAGGGATTCGGCATTTGAAAAGCCCTCACCGTCATAACCAACTTAAATTGATTTCGTCAGTCTTGCATTGTGGATGGTTTATTTGTAGCAATCGGTTTACATAAAGACAGGTAAATTCAATTCATGTTTTCATCCATTACAACACTGTAATATATAGTTATTTAATAAAAACGTCAGCTTAATAGCACGCATATATTCTATGTTCAGCGAGATATATTACATGACTATATCGCATTTAGATGCAAATCCGCATTTAATTTATGTACGAGTTTTACCTTACTAAAATGAAGGTTAAACAAAAATAAACTTTATATTTTACTGCATAAAGCTTAAAATGTTGAAAGAACATTTAAACATTAAATTTCGAAGTCGGTAACAAGATGAGGTTCAGTGTTTCTGAGCTAAAAAAACAATGAATTGTGGTATTAGGTTTATCCAAGATCGTAAATAGAGTGCGTTGTAGTGTAAGGAAATAATATATGTATGTACTGTGTAAAACGTACGTTAATTTTACGAATCTATAATAACATTAATTTGCTATGATATATAAATCAATTAATAAATATAGCACAGATCTAATGCAAAGAATGGGCTTTTGTGGTATTATAAAAAAATTTAAATGCGGATCGTAGCCGTTTTGCATATACACAGGATGTCAATTGAGTATACAAATTGGACGTTAAAAAAATTGCAAGGGGTCGATCAATAGAAAAAGTCTACATCGAATAGTGATAGTTCTATGGAGATATGTTCAGTAGTTTTTATGTAATTCAGCCTTAAAGAAACTGTATTTTAATTTTGTATATAGGTACATTTCAAAACTAATAAAACCCTTATTAGTAAAACAATATACTTGGCTACACAGTATATAGCTCTACGTCGCGTGTAGTCCGGTGAAGCTGTTATAACCTAGTGAGATCAATATCTTAGACAGTGCGAAAAAAAAATCCTACGTTGCACCGTAGCATAAATTCGTGTACCTAAAGTTGTAGCTTATAAATCAGTCTTTATGCATTTACATATATATATACCTATATATTGACTTATAAAATCATAAACTTTGCATATTATAACATACATTTTTCAAAAATGACGAATGAAAAACACATTATTGTTGTAAAAAGAATGTTATAAAAATAGTTGGAGGTTTAAATATTGATCCCATACTTCAACTTATTTAATATACCTCTTTAAACAATATATTATGTGAATTTTTTATTAGTATTTGTTTTCTCATTAATTTTTGAAGTTCGTTTGCCGCGTAATGTTAAACGGTTATTTGTATAATTCTTTTGTATTTTCTATGGAAATACGTATTACATCAGGACTTATATCCAGATATTAATTAGGTTACAATTAGTGACATTGACTTTAATATTCCTGTATTTAAAATTTTACCATTACTACTCCACGCTCATGAAAAGCATAATCATTTGTAACCTAGATAATATATTAAAAACTCTTCGATTTGATAATAAGTTTCGTCAAATCGGTTCAGTTGTATTGGAATTTAGCCTGGACAATTAACAAACATTCGATTAGTACTACGCAGGTTACTAAGCATAGTCTCATAATTAGCCAAAGTAATGAAGGGTCTCTTTCGTAGGGAATCTAATTAGATAACAAGAAGCCAACTTACGTCATTGATTTTGATTGACATTTACAAATTTCCGAAAATAAAACATAATTCTTCAGTAATATTTCTCAAAGCCAAATTTCCTCGGTTTCGTCACAGTTCATTAGATATAATACTACCGCTGCTTTGTGACGAAGATTGATTTCTTGTCCTTCAATTTAGTACCTTAATGTATTTACGTCGAAACGGTATATTAAAATATAAGACTCTTACATAATTGTTTCGAGTGTTTAATCAAAACAAGTCCAACTAATATTCTTACATTATCTAAGCCACTATTGCATACATTTTTTGGAACTAATTAAAGCAGTTGGTCTGCCAGGCCTCACAGGTACCACTATAAATAGATCAAGGGTGCCTAAATGGCACGGCTTCGGCTGCTGCTTGTTTATTTTATATTATTACAAAAGGAATTAGTGCAGTATAATTATTATTAAGACTTTATAATGCGTGAAACTCTAAAGTCGGTTAACGGACGATAATTTTAGGGGATAACGAATCGGACGCACCGGCTGATGGAGTGGAAGAGAGATAGATGCGTCACAAGCCGAACGCTTAGAGCTCTCTATCGCTTGCTCCGCTCTCTCGCTTGCACGCTCGGCTTAGGTGGAACGTGACAATGAGTCATGATTTTTCGTGCGTGCAGCCGGCGTTCATGTGTATATATAAAATGTGTGCACAGTGAGCCATCGCAGACAGGACAGCGGACGCCTGATGAAACATCGAATTATTTTGTACCGGTAATATGTTTAGAAGGATAGTTTACGACAGGAAATAAATTTGGCATAATCAATAAATATTAAGAATTTTTCAAGTAATAGATGACCTAGTATACATTTATATTCATTAAATACTAAAATAAAAAATATATAGCACGGCGACGCATGCCGTGTCGAGGCATCGTCATGCCAACAGTCGGTCTGACCCACTGCTATAGATGTTTCACATGAAAAACATTTTTATTATGAATATATTTTTAAGAAAAATCCCTATATAATAATAACAAAAAATACAACACTAATACATATTGACATCCCCAAACGCTTGCGTCTTGATACTATAGACCATTTTACGTTATATTTATGATTACCATAAGTAATATTTTATCATTCATAACAACCTCTTAAAAAAATCGACTTATGTATTATTAACATAATAAACATTGGGGACAAAATCACGGTTCTCCGCTAGAATACAATAATCGTAACCCTAACTAATATTAAATATAAATGAAAAGCTGAGTTTGTTTGTTACTCGTGCAAAATTCCATGATTATCATTTAAGTAGTTAAGGTGTCAACTAACTTAAATGAATTCAGGGATAGGTCAAATTTAAATCGATGTGAAAGAAGCCACGTGCAAAAGCTGGTACGGAGATAGAGAATTTTCAACCATATTTATCACGTAATATCTCATCGTTGAGGGAATCAAAATCGCAAGCTTTTAATTAAATAGGCTAATACGTCATTAGGGATGATAAAAATCGATTATATTATATATATACAGGACTTTTTGTGACATCACGCGTGGGCACGAAGTAAATAAATTGGCAATTTTAAAAAATGCCGAAAAATTGCCGAAAAATTAAAGAGTGAAAAAATATGATGGGCTTACTATAACTTTCAAAAATTAACGTAACCCCAAAAAATAAGTGACAATAAAGGTCCTGTGTATATATATTGATACGAATACACTAGTTTATCGAAGTAATAAGTATCAAGACCAAATGATACGAACAAAAACCATATAGAAATTAATATTTTATGAGACTAGAGGAACCCAAAATAATCTTCATCTCCGCTCTCTGTAACTAACCAATAATTAATTATTACAGATTACCTGTCTCTCTCATACTACACCACACGCTCATATTGTCAGGTGAGACGAGTAATGTGTTAAGAGTAAATACATTGAATGTTACGAAACCATTTTGGGACGAGGAGAGTTTTTTTTTGAGCAGAAAATGTATTAAAAGCAACTATCGTTACTCGAAAGATATTCACTTTTTTCTATTTTAATCGAAAATACAACGATAATATAATTTTGACGATGATTTTGTTGATGATCTAGATTTATTGATTGCCCATTATTTATAAATTGCATTTTTTATTTTGTTTTTATGTACAGAATTCCATATAAATATGTAAGACAGAAATTTTTATTTTTGCATAATACATTTACTAATGCATTTATATTGCTTTCAGTGTAAAATAATACCATTTGAAACTATACCTACATCAATTTCGCTGTTATATACAATGCGTTTTCCTATTTGGTAAGACATAATCAAATCATTCTGTAACTTACCTATGTTTTATGGTATATTTAAAACCACACGCTCAACCTCACGCGTGCTCACAGCACGCAATGTATGGTAAATACCTATAATTGAAGTTGCACTTGTTTAAAATAATTTTTTTCAGAGGTAGGTAGCTATTGAACTGTGTTAGCGTAAAACTTGTTGCTATTTTAGATAAATAAAGAGCCTTCATATCTTGGAAGGAATGTAATACATACTTTATTGATGTAAAAACTCATAAAGCCGCCTTGGACGATTAAAAAGTATTTAGTTGGGGAAAACTTATGAGTTCACGTCACCGATGACTTCGACATGCTCGTGACGTATTGCGCTTGTACGAGATATTGTATATATTCGACTGTATTACATGCGTGTTTACATTTTTGGATGGATAAAAGATAAAATCTTATGATTTCAGATCTTCGGTCGTCACCGATGGCGTTGATATGCCTGTGACGTATTGTGTTTGCGCTAAACTGGCGATATGTGCACCTATAATATCGATATTTTATATTTAGTTACTAATAATAACGTTTTTGATTGAAAGTGATAAAGAGATGAGAATGTAACCGTAGTACTATGGAACTACGCCTTATACCCGAGCGTACACGTTGGTACAAAATAAACTTTGACGTTACCGAATCCCCTTATCGGCGTGGGCTGAACGTAGGGTGGATCTGCTTGTTTACCGTCCAGAGTGGTTGTTTGTAATTTTATTTTCGCTAACGTTTCAATCAAAATGGACGTGGTTTAACAACAAAGATTTTTACGAACATAATCGTACACTGCTCAAACACAATGCAGACAAAAATAGGAAAATGAATTGAGATTGACATTGAATTGAAATGACGCTGTGGTCCAAGATCATCCCATATTATTATAAAGCGGACTGGCTCTCAAGCGCAGATGCCGGACACAGGTTCTTGGTGACAGATTTTTAATTCGAAGGTGGTAGCCTACAGGGCGGAATTGGAAACAGTAATAATATGGGTTTATCGACGTTTTCATTACAAATTTCTCTTTCACCGAAAGCTTTGGCTCAGTTACAAGGATTCATCGATAGGCGTGAAGTCCGAATATGCCATCAACTGAGACATCATTGCTTCCATACGATAATATATTTTCATACAAGTAAGACTATATAATGAAGGGACTTCCTTAAATTTCCTTATATACGAGTGTTATATTGAAACACTAGCTGTGTCCACGACTCGGTCCGCGTGGAGCCTAATGTAAAATCTGTTGCGTCGGAATATATGAAATGAAAGACGGCTATAAGCATACTAACTGTTTAATAAGACCAGTTTGCAATATAAAATATATAATAATATAAATTGCCTATATAAATAGGCACACGATACACATATACACGGCGAAAACAGTGACTAAGAAAATCATCTGAATTTATTAAGTCCGTCTACTTATCTACATTTCTCTCGTACATAACTCGCGTCGTCATTAAAATTACAATAGCTTTTGATAGAATGAACCGATTTTAATGAAACCAAGACTGAATGTTACTCGAGGATATGCTTTATGATTTTTTTAGTGAGGTTTATCGTAAACGCAGTACTTTAGCAGTGATCCGGGTTTAAAAAATCAGACAGACGTTTCCAAAAATGATTGAAATGTAAATTACATCTATACTAATATTATAAAGAGGTAGAGTTTGTGACGTTGTAAGGGGTAATCTCATTAATTACTGGTCCGATTTGGAAAATTCTTTTAGTGTTATATTGCTTATTTATCAGAGAAGGTTATAGGCTATATATCATCACGCTAAGACCCATAGAAGCGGAGCAGTAATGAAGAATGTCGCAAAATCGGGGTATTTTTTCCTTTTTAGAGCTTCCGCTGCGTTTTAGCGCAAAATAACCATTCCACGGTTACCTATTACCACCCAACGAAGTGGGCACGGGTCGGCTAGTAAGGAATAATCCAAGACAACGACAACAATTTTTTTTCACAAAAATATAAAAAGTACAGACACATTAGATTGACATTCTTATTGGGGCATTTCACGTGAAGCGGACAACGAAAAAAAGGTGAGGTTCTGAAATTCGTCCATATTCAGCCTAATTGGACTTCTAGTAGGTATAAATGTGAAAGCATAATTATTTTTTTCTATCACGTTTATTTGTCAAATTATGGGCTTCGAAAGAACAGTCACAGTCAGTCAGTTTGGGGTGTAAGGGGTGTCGAATAACATCTAAGACTTGAGACACCCAAGCCAACCTCACCTGCACGTGGTGCACCCTGCTGAATAACGAACGAGGCAATGGCGAAAGCGGGGTGGTAGGGTTTTACAGCCTGACTGTATCGCAACCACCATGTATATGGCGAAAAAGCCCGTCATAGTGATTCGCTTCAGCGGGTCGCGTTTCGGGATCGGCCTATACATATTCAGTTTTTCGCAGGCCGGCATGACAGCGGCGACCATCGAAGAATAGTGTCACAAAAAAAAAAATCACCTGAAATTCAAATTTCTTGGAAGTAGTTTTTCGAATTGAACAAATTTACAAAAAAATATTAAACGCAGCGATTTATATAGCAGAATAATCGCTATTTTTGCAAATAAAATAAAACTTGGAAAAAACTTTTTTTTTTAATGTTCAAAACCGAAAGTAAATTTTTCGAAACAAAATTTTAATAACTTGGGCATCTTTTTTTTACATCAAAGCGTAGCTTATAATATACATAAAATATAATATAACTTTTAAAGTTGGCACAGAATTGGTTAAGGAGATAGATCGATTAATGTACATGTAGGTCATATAGGTAAGTTTTCTATTATCTGTATAGATAGATTATTTACTACAAAGATTCGATATAACGTGAGCAGTGAACATAGGAAAGTAATTAATATTGAAATTGATCTCTCTATTGACTTATTTAGTCTTCCGTGTCGACATAATGTAGCGAGTCGGTAAATCGCTAACAAGCCTTTACGTCAGAATTTAATAATGCGATTGTGTGAAAGCTGTGTGAATAAGAGATCACAGCTTTACAACTCGGTGATATGAAACATATATTATATTACTTATCTTGTGTGTGTGTAAATATTTTGTATATATAAATTTAGGTAGTCATTTCTGGATTATTATAATTCTGAAAAATCTTTTAGTGATAGAAACTTACGCTTCCCTTTATGATAACCAGGGATGTGCAGACTTCTAGGAACCAACGGCCACTCTGACGGATTAGGAGCTAATGTTGGGACGCTATAAATTAAAACGACTTAATAAACGCGTAATAAAAATGTAATAAAATTTAGTTTGATAATTTCTAAGTGCAAATTCGCAAAGCGAAGCACATAGTTATTTATTTTTTGTAATTCTGTCGAATCGTACGTACATCGTCCAGGGATTGCAAGCAGCCAGCGGGCCGCGGTCTGTGCACGCTCGATATAGGCTGTGGCTTATTATTAATTTTGATACTGTAATTAACGCGTATAAATTCACGGATGACTGCTAGTCTATATTAGTACTATGTATAGATAAGTATTAGTTGATTCTAGGAGGTAATCTCTGGAAGTACTGATCTGACTGAAAAAAAAACATTATTTCTGAAATCCTGACTCCTGAGTATCTTAGGATAATAAATTACAACCGATCTTCTAGATTATTACTGCCATTATCGTGCTTGTGATTATTTCAATGTTCTAACAAGACAGTGGCCTCCTTGGTAGAACGTTCCATGGAGGTTTTGTGCCATTTCAGAATTCATACTCCATGGTATTATTTCCCATCCACTTATGCACAATAACCGAACAATATTAAATAAAATGCCACCAATATATAGACTAAAATATTACTGGCCAGTTTATGAATAAAATATAAAAGCCAATAAAATCCCGCCAAAACTTCACGAAGATTGGGCGAGTAGTTACCGCGTGAAAGAATAACAAAGAATCAAACTCACATACGGATTTATAGCATTAGTTAGAATGAAAGATAATGTGTTATCGTTATCTTCCAAACAGATTAGTGATTATGATTATTCAAATAAACAAATATTTTGAATAAACACTGTATCTCGACTGCCAGTTGCTTCGTGTTTATTATTATTAGCGATAATACGCAGAAGTTTGTTTATGTTTCATTATCATATCGGAGATGATAGCGCTTCACGTTCAAGAATTAATTATGTATAAACGGATATTATTTATGATTATTTTGATTTGAATAATTTTAGTTTCTCTATTATATACTTCTTTATTATATGTAATTAGTATAAAGGTATATAAACATGGTAACTAAATTTAACTAGTGGTTTCTTTATTTTTGGCAGATTATTCCAGATTACTATTGCCATTGTCGAGTAATTCAAATATTATGCCATGTGATTATTTCAATGTTCCAACAAGATAGTGGTTCCCTTCTTAGAACTTTCCCGCGAACTTTTGTGGCGCATCTTTGAAGGTGGTAGAGCCACGCTGTAGCTATTACTAGTTTCAGCACGAATGGGTCGGTTCGCCCGGGGTAGTACCATACTCTCACAGAACACCGACGTGAAGTAACACTGCTTGCATTGTTGCGTTTCGTTCGGTCAGTGAGAGCGCCAGAGGCCCACTTCCTGTCCCTCATTCCCTAGCCCTCCCTCATACACAGGCTGGCAACGCACTTGCGACTCTTCTGGTGTTGCTAGTGTCTATGGCCGGTGGTGATCACTTAACATCAGGTGACCCACCCGATCGTGTGTCTCCTATTGACATAAAAAAAAATCCCAGAATTCATGTTCCGTGGTATTATTTTCCATCTACTTCACTCATGAACAATAACCGAACTATATTACGTAAAACACCATAAATTTTACGAAATACAGAGTCAAATAATACAAGATTATGAATAAAATATAAAATCCTCTACACGACAGACTAAAATCCCGTCAAAAACACCCTAACTAGTCTTTGAGACTATTAAAAAATATCGGGCACAGATAAAGAAGTTTGTATAAAGGCATCAACCGCATTGGTAATTGCAAAAAAATGGGCGGTTGATGTCTCAAATAAAAAAGTATATATTTTCATTACGAATTCGATCGTAAAAAATGTGAAAATTATAAATTTATATATATTATTTAATCCGTTTTATATTATGTTTTACCATCTTTACCTTGCGAAAAGTAAACAAAGACTGTTCAGTTATTCAGGTTACAGAGATTTAATCGTGTATGCAGGTATTATGTGAGCCCCCGGATACGTGACAACCACTTCATTTGATGGATCGTTGGTTTGTTTAGTTTCGGGCTAGAGCTATCTGTTGATAAGCACCGATATTTTGTACTCTTAAAAGGATCTCCTTCTTGCTTTAACTAGAAGTATTAAAAAAGTTTTATTTAAAAAATATTGATCAGTCGATATTATAAGCTGCTTATATTTACGAGTGCTCGTCCTGTGGTCGAACTTCGACAATAGAGATAAAAAACCATATGGGTGAACAATCCTGCGGGCCGGATGCGGCACACCACATATTTAACACAGCCCACAAAACTTTTTAAAATCACTCGCGAAAAAAGGGTTATACTCATTCGAAATTACGTATAAATACGAACAGCTATTTTCTATTATGAATAGTAATGAGATATTAAAAACGTCTTATTAACTGTGCTATTTTGATTGGTGAATCTTATTATTGCACTTGATAAAGGTACTAGTTATTACATACGGCCCGTGTCTTCATTAATGATGTTGGTATCACATTCTTTTCACTTCTTTATATGTACTTGGAAGAAACTTTGATAATAAAATGTTGGCTAAAAAATATACTGACTATATGGAGTTATTATGTTGTTTTGAATCCTTTTTATTTTTCGGATGGCAACATTTTGACGTGTAGACGTCAAAATTGATCCTATCAGTATTGTATTCTTAAAATAAGTACCTTTTTTATATTATAGGTGGCAAACGAACAGATGGGTCAACTGATGTTAAGTGATCACCACCTAGACACTAGCAAACACCAGCGGAGTCGCAAGTGCGTTGCCAGCCTGTGGGGGG
>MU160891.1:415088-496075 GCA_015888305.1 Antheraea pernyi | reverse complement strand
AAGGGGAGGGTAGGGTGGCTCCGGCGCTCTCACTGACCGAACGAAACGCAACAATGCAAGCACTGTTACTTCACGTCGGTTTTCTTTGAGAGGGTTGGTACTACCCCGGGCGAGCCGACCCATTCATGCTGAAACCAGTAATAGCTTCAGCTTGGCTCTACCACCTACATATAATTAGGTATGAAAGTTAATTTATTTGATTAATTATTACTTCTGAAAAGTAAATAATTAGATTGTTGAATTATACTCCTCTTAATTTTTCATTAAATATTTATGTACAGGTTACTCATTTCTAAAATAAATATAGTAAGTTATTGAAAAAAAAGATGAACATACCTTCCTTGCCTAATTTATTGATCGTTTCGAGTATAGTTGAATAAATTTAAATATAAATATGTATTATTATATCATTGACACAATTTCAGCATAAATAAATTCCAATTTTAGATTCCTATAATAGTATTTTCTTTTTCTTTTTTGTATTAAGATCTTGACAGTATTACATTAATGTAAACTTACGATTATATTCGGAACGGCCAAAAACATTGATGGAGGGTGTATACAGTAAGTACACAATTCTGAGAATGTCACTTGGATAAAGACTTTGCATTATCTGTGGTAACTAGTGTCATAAACGAAGGAAACTTTTCAAATAAATTTTTACAATAAATATATTATCATGTAATTTGTATCCAGACTGAGTTATATAACGACTCAAGGAGACGTATAACACAGTATCCGTCTTTGGTGATTTGTATATGTTGATATGTTGCTATTTTAGATTATTCTACGTTACATTGAATATTAAGTTTAAAACGTGTATTTGTCACATTTGTCATTGGCGAAATTGCCTACATAGGCAAAGGCTATACCGAAGAAAAAAATAGTCACTTAATTAAATCACTTGCACGGCAAAATGACTGTGCTGTGCCTGATGGTAAGCACAGTCCAATCCAAAAACAATGGCGACCACCGAGTGACACACTAGCCATCGCCGGTCGCCGCTGTCATGCCGGCCTGCGAAAAGCGCTGGATATGCACAGCTGATCCCGAAACGCGACCCGCAAAAGCGAATCACTATGACGGGCTTTTTCGCCATATGCATGGTGGTTGCGACCCAGTCTGGCTGTAAAACCTTACCACCCCGCTTTCGCATGGCCTCGTTCGTTATTCAGCAGTGTGCACCACGTGCAGGTGAGGTTGGCTTGGGTGTCTAGTCTTAGATGTTATTTGACACCCCTAACAGCCCTTACATTTTACATTTTATCCATAATCTCGTGTTGTTTGGCTCTATACTGTGTAATGTTGGTGGTGTTTTATGTAATATAGTTTGGTTATTATGTACAAGTGAAATGGATCGAAAATAATAACCACGGAGTATGGATTCTGACTTGCCAAAAAAACTCCCAGGAAAGTTCTAACAAGATGGCCACCATCTTTATATCAGGAAACTTGAAATGGAACAGAAAAGGAACTCACTTGACAATGGCAGTAATAGTCTACTAGAAGACTGGTTGCCAAAAATAAAATTAATAAATAATAAATCACTTGCAATATGACACCAGACTGACGTTCAACATTCCATCCGCGCATTCGAATATCCAATATAATTATGCCAAATGCAAATCTGTTACGTTGTTGCATTCGTGAATGTTAACGATCGGAATTAATTAAGAGACTTAATTTGTGATGTTAGTCTCGTTTTGTACATTTTAATATGTCTGCATGAAATTCGACAATAAGTATAGAAATTTTATTTGTAGTAAAAACCAAATCGAATTAAAAGTTAATCCAAAGAATAGTAAGTCGGTCTTGTTCACTTTCAAAACATAAAGTGAGTTTCAAAGTTACTTCCTAAATAATATATCCGTCCATATAAAAGTTATAAAAGTATGATTTTAGTATAAAAGTTTTGTTTCAGAAGTGGAAAGTAAGAAATCATTTATTCATAATGCATTTTTTTATATCATAGGAGGCAAACGAAGAGATTGGTCACCTGATGTTAAGTGATCACCACCATCCATAGACGCTTGCATCACCAGATGAGTTACAAGTGCGTTGCCAGCCTGCGTTTGGGGAAGGGAGTGTGGGGAGGGGAAGTGGTCTTCCGGCGCTCTCACTGACCGAATGAAACGCAACAATGCAAGCACTTTAAGCATTTTATTACTTCAAGTCGGTTTTCTGTGGCTCGGGTGGTAATACCCCGGGTGAGTACCCATTCATGCTGAAACCAGTAATAGCTTCAGCGTGGCTCTATCAGCTACATGATACGGTAATACAGGAACATAATATATTAATAATTATACGAGAGGAAACAAGAAACCTATGTACATAGGTACACCTATCTATTTATATTGATATAAATAAAAACCAATAGTCGAATGTATGTAAGCGCATCACTTCAGAACGGCTATTTAGAGAAATCTTAATTTTTTCGAGATTTTGGCTGTTTTTGATTTAGGGATTTTGGAATATCATTTAGTGGATTTTATATTTTATTCAAAATCTCGTGTTATTTGGGTCTATATTTTGTAATATTGGTAGTGTTTTACGTAATATAGTTTGGTACACAAGTGAAAAGGATGGAAAATAATACCACAGAGCATGGATTCTAACATGCCACAAAAACTGCCTAGAAACTTTTTTTTTTTTTATGTCATAGGTGGCAAACGAACAAGTGGGTCACCTGATGTTAAGTGATCACCGCCGTCCATGGACACTAACAACACCAGAGGAGTTGCTAGTGCGCTGCCACCCTTTGGGGGAATGGTTAGGGGTGGGAGAGGGAGAGGAGAGAGGAGAAGGGAGGGGAGGTGGGCCTCCGGCGCTCTCACTGACCGAACGAAACGCAACAATGCAAGCACTGTTACTTCACGTCGGTTTTCTATGAGAGGGTGGTACTACCCCGGACGAGCCGACCCATTCATGCTGAAACCAGTAACAGTTCCAGCGTGGCTCTACCACCATCACCTCTTCTAACAAGAGGGCCACCATCTTGTTATTTCATTGAAATACTCCCAAGAAACTTGCAATATCATTACCAACTCGACAATGGCTGAAATAATCATTACATAGTATAAAACAAAGTCCCCTACCGCGTCTGTCTGTCTGTCTGTTCGCGATAAACTCAAAAACTACCGAACGGATTTTCATGCGGTTTTCACCAATGGGTAGGGTGATTAATTTTGTCAAGGATTTTTTCATAATCAGGGCGGGATAACGTCTGCCGGGCCCGCTAGTCTACTATAAAATTGGTTGACAATAACTTTTTTAAATAGTGTTAACGTCTACGTCCGGTACCGTGACACACCCGAGAGGCGAGACTACAACGCCACCCGGGGAACCACTATTGACCTGCGATACCGCGCTATTGACTCTGTCGGGGTGTTACTACTGACCTCGAACGCTATTGGTGGAAGTTATCGGCTGTTCATTGTTCATTCCGGTGTGAGACTACATTGGTGGCATATAAAGGGCAAGATGTCGCTGATCTGGGCGCACTCCTATGTGGAAGTTATTGTAAGGCGAAGCTCTGGCCAAATAAATAGTGACAGTATCTACTTGATGTTTATTGGCAATCCTGACTGTATCGCCCCTACACGTGATTAGTGTAACAATTTGTAATTGTAGGACAAGATTTGAAAAAAGTATGAAAAAGTAAAAAGATTTTGAAAAATCGTACGTAGAAGTGACAATTTTCTCTATATGAAAAGTGAGTTGTCTGTGAGAAAGAATCTTCAAAAATATTAACAGATGGACGTTCATTTATTATTAAATTTAATTACATGATCGTAATGTAAAAAGTATATTTTGTCTCATTTCCTTTGTTACTACATCCGTGCGAAGTCAGGCCGGCGGCTAGTTACAAATAAATACAAACACTCACAAGAATTCTTCATTCAACAACGTGTGCCATCATTATTCCGTCAATATATACTTTGCCAATAAATAATAAAATAGACATGGCAAATAAAGGTGAAGTTTCATTCGATTATTAAATATTTGTATAGTAACTGAAATCACTTCCAATGGAAGACAAAACAAACTAAATTGGACGTCGGTTGCTACATACATAAAATATTCAATTGAACTTTCCGAACAATGTCTGCCCCGTTTGAAATCCAAACAGCCACAAATAAAACACGATAACACAGCTTCGTTCATCCCTATGTGGTAGGGATGACGCTTTAAAAAATATCCACTGTTTTAAATTTCAAACTGTATCTTTTCTTAATGTCTGATGACTTTTATATAATTATTCCTTTTGCTACCTATTTACCTTAGACTACATAGCTCAGTTTTCCACGGATGTCCAGCATATAAGCGGGAAGAACAACGTAGTAGCTGACACCCTGTCAAGAGTCGAAGTCGACGAAATTGCAAGCGCAATCGACTACCAGAAGTTGGCTGAGCAACAACAAAGTGATCCAGAACTCAACAAGTTGCTATCTGAAGGATGCTCACTTATACTAAAAAAAATCCGCATACCGGGTACTCAAACTCATGTCTTTTGCGACACAAGTACACCTGTACCCAGACCCTTCATCGTCAAACCAATGAGACACCTAGTGTTTGAGGCAATACATTGCCTTAGTCATCCTGGAGCGAATGCCTCTATTAAGTTAATAACCAGCAGATTTGTATGGCCCGGTATCAAAAAAGACTGCCGTGAGTGGAGTCGAGCTTGCCTCTCTTGTCAACGTGCGAAGATACACAGACACGTTTCAGCACCATTATGTTCGTACTCGTTACCTCCTGCTAGATTCATGCACGTACATATCGATCTTGTAGGGCCACTGCCACAATCAAATGGATATAAGTATTGCCTTACAGCAATAGATAGATTTTTTAGATGGCCTGAAGCAATACCCATCGCCGACATTACAGCAGAGACAACGGCAAAAGCATTACTATCAGGGTGGATTGCACGTTTTGGGTGTCCCGTGAGTATTACCACTGACCGCAGAAAGCAGTTCGAATCAAACTTATTCAAGTCTCTTGCCAAATTGATTGGATCTCAGCATAAGTCAACGACTGCATACCACCCAATAGCAAACGGTATAATAGAACGCTTCCATAGGCAACTTAAAACGGCTATTATGTGCCATGAAAACCAGTACTGGACGGAATCATTACCTCTCGTGCTTTTAGGTATTCGTAGCGCGTGGAAAAATGATTTAAAAACATCTGTAGCTGAACTCCTGTATGGTGAACCCCTGCGCCTGCCTGGTCAATTTTTCGACGTGAAGAATGAACATCTAGTACCTGATTTTACAGATTACATCTCAAGGCTAAGATCATTCACGGCAAAAATAAAACCTATCCCAACATCACATCATGCACTGAAACCAATCTTCATATTTAAAAATCTACATACAGCAGACCAAGTATTTTTACGGCACGACGCCCTACGGCCAGCTTTGCAACCCGCATATACAGGCCCGTACAAGGTTTTGAAGAGAGGCGAAAAAACATTTAGAATACTCGTCAAAAACAAAAACATTACTGTATCTATCGATCGCCTAAAACCAGCCTACACATTATGTTCAAATGATAGTGGCAAGAATACCACAGACAATAATATTCAGAAGGATAAGCAGAGAACAACGCGTTCAGGAAGAAAAGTGCATTTTCCTGATTACTATCGACCGTAGTATCGGTCTCAGCGGGGGAGTGATGTGGTATACCTGCTACAGTACAGAGCGCAAACATGAACGCGCGATGCACGCGCGAGGCACCGCGCTGTATTAGACGACAACGTCTCGCACACCGCCCCCGCAGTGTCCAACTAACTCCTACGTCGTCCGCACGTCATCGCGCAATATCGCCTCCACGATCAAGACCATAATACACCACAGGGGTGTCAAAAACACATACATTGTCAAATTCAGTAGCATGTAAGTTTTGGAGGTCTTCCATGGTGAGGTTTTCAAGGTCGTTTCTGCCTCGTACTTCGACCTTGTGGAAACGACTCCCAGCGGCGGTATTTCCAAACAATTACGAATTGCGAACCTACAAGAAACGAGCGTACACCTTTTTAAAAGGCCGGCAACGCACTTGTGACTCCCCCGGTGTTGCTAATGTCTAAGGACGGCGGTGATCACTTACCATTGGGTGACTCGTCTGTTCGTTTGCCTCCTATAATATAAAAAAAAGATGACATTGTACGTACCAAACGGTGTACAAAGACGTGGGAGGGGAGTACCACCTAGTAGAGTCTTGTCGATAACCACTGTACAATAATCTTCCTAAAGATTTTATGCTTTTAAAGTTAACTGCATACGGCGCGGCGTTGAATGCGATTTTAATTTAACTAACTCAGATATTAGTTACAGTATAACAATTATCGAAGTCGTTCTCTATTTAACTGCACGACTGGCTCAATGAGTAAGGGTGACCTTGCCGCTGTTACCGCACTGTGTGTAGTGGGTTCGAATCCCACACAAGACAAGTTTTGGTGTGATCCATAAATCATTTGTTACAAAATACTTTTGGTAGTCGGTCGGTCAGGGATGCCAATTAACGCCCTGTAGGCACTGTGACTATTTATCCGGGCAGAGCTTCGCCTTACAATAACTTTCACTTAGAAGTGGGTGCAAATCAACGACATCTTGCCCTTTATATGCCGACTCCAACCAATGACATCAAGTTGAATAATGAACAGCCGATAACTTCAGCCAATAGCGTTTGAGGTCATTAGTAACACCTATATAGTCAATAGCGTGGTATCGCAGGTCAATAGTGGCTCCCCCGATATATCTCTAATATGGTGGCACTAGTAATGTTCCGGTGGCGTTGTAGTCTCGCCTCTTATAGTCTGGGTGTACTTTCAGTTTGTTAATTGTATATCTGTAAAGTTCCGTGATACAAGATTTGATACCAAGGAAAAGGAAGTTTTAACTACGTATCTGCCATAACATCATATTGTTATATGATATACTTTAATTATATGAATGATATATATTTGCGAATTCAACAGTAATATTGTAAGCGTAAAGAACTTTGGGTTTGCTTATTGGAGCACATTTACCTCGGTTTATTTATTTGAAACATCTGAAAGGAATCTTAGGATATATACAAAAACACTCTAAATCGTGTTGATATGTGAAAATATCCTGAAAGAATTCAAGTTTATTAAAATAGTACTTACTATAACAGACGATAGTTTGCAGACATATTTCGTTGTCAGTTGTTTTTCGAATGTGAAGCGATCTTGATCGCCTCAACTCCATGGCGGTAGACAGCTACAGAAGCTTTATTAAAAAGGAACGCATTCACGAACAGAATACGTGAAAAATGTGCGATTAAAAAAAATGTACTAACATTTCTCTTTAAATAAACAAACTACAACCCTATTCTGTCTAGCAGATGCCACGCGAGACACAAAGCTATGCTGCTACGTAAATGCACAGGACAATAGACAGCGCTGAGGGAGAGAGAGATAATGTTTTTCATAACGCAACTGAGCTTAATAGAGACTCTAGTATCGGGATGTGCTCCATTGAGTATTAGGAAATATATTCTAAAAAGCTATAATATATAAATATGTTTAATATCGGTATCAATAGTATATAGTGCAAATTAAAACATTTTGAAATGGGTGTCCCTTCCCTGACTGTGTTATATCTCGAAAGTGCTTATATAGTAAAAAGCTAAATTGAGTAATTTTAATGGTAAACCATGATATGGAAAAGCAACAAATTTAGGTATAATTTACACATCGGCAGTTAAGAATCCATAGCAGTTTTCTAAATTTTTAGAGCTTTTAACTTTATAGTGGAGTGTTTTTTTTCCAACAGACTACTCTATTAGTCTAGCGAGGCCTTAACAGCTTCACCGAACTACTAAGACGAACGCTTAAGGCACTCAACCGATTGTGGAGTGAGATTTAAAAGTATATACGTTTACTTACACCACTATGCAACGGCAAGATCAGTATTTTTGTATTTTTGCTGACCTACGTTATTTATTCTGAACTCCTATAAACTTAACCTTTTTAAATTACATGATATTCGTTCTTATATATCAAGTATTAAATATGTATTATAGCTACCTATCTGTTATTGAGTTTGTATAAGTATATAAATAGGAAAAAAATATTAATGGATGGGCAGTGATCATCGGCTTCTAATTTGTTTGAAGTATATATATACAAGTTTTAGTATTTTTTATTCCACTTTCAATCGTTTCAAAACATCTATATTATATTAGAAGTCAAAGGAATTTAACGCGTAACGTTAATAGATTTACTATTTATTTAAAAAAATAATCTCGAACAAAATAACTAATTGTAATAACATTTTTATCCAATCTGCAATCTTACTAACAACGTTCAAAGTAGTTGTTCAAGGTCAAGTTTTTTTAAACTAAAGCGAGAGTTTTAAATCTTTACTACAAACCCGAACAAGATCAGTAACTGTGCAACATCGGAAAGTTGTTGCCTGTCAGAGTATAATCACCCTCGTTCATAACTTTATACATAAACTATGCTTACGTTATAGTAAATATCCTAAAGCGTCACATACAAAATTGCTTTGATCTATGAAAGAAGTCATTTTTTTCATCTATTCAACAGAATCTATTTTTATTGACAATAGCGTTTTGAAACAGTAGTCCGGTGAAGCTTTTTTTTTTCGAATTGACTACGCTATTGACCAAGCAAGGTCTTAACAGCTGCACCGGACTACTAAGTCCGCTGAAGCTGTTATCGCCTTGCTAGGCAAATAGCGTTGTCAGTACGAAAAAAAAGCGTTTTGAAATTATTACTACTACATATGGTTAAACAAATGGTGGCTCAACATAAAACACACTAATAAAAAGAAAATTATATATAAAAATTTCTTCCTTTTATCGCTTCTTATATTCGATACGACGCGACGTCCAGAATTCCATAATAGAATTGGTTTGTTCGTTTACTACACTCGAAGTTTTATTTTTTCTCGAACTGACTACGCTATTGACCCGGCAGCGTTCACTTCACTTCACCGGACTACCGTACACTCGAAGCAATGAGTTTACAATATATATATATATATACGTGTTTCCGCTCGTCAATGAGTCACTACGCTGTCTTATCTGTTACCATGAATTCGTTTGTAACGTTCGTCGAGAATTCTGGAATATTCCAGACATATGTTTAGCGTTCGAAAATGTTGCGACCTTTTTATATAGTATTATTGTCGATAATCTATAAGTTGTTAACAATTAACGCAATCTATTAAGTGAGAATTCGAAAGGATGTTGTATTCAGAATATTTTATCGCTCATCCCGTTTACTACAAAGACGCTTTAAAATATTTTCAGTGACTCGCTTTTCGTGCTATGACTCTGCGGTTTATTCATTTTACACCACAATGGGAACGTTCAGCCGTATAATGGTTTTGATTTCCTTAAGCTCACTTATTGTTGCGCACTCGAAAATTCATGCAGTGAGTGAGCACTTATGTACGCTATTGTACGAACATAATAACGTGACATGGAAGATCCTTCTTATAAAATTCAGATATCTATGGAAAGTACATTTATGTATTGCAAACGATGAAGGAATAAATGAGAGGTGTAAAGTAAAGACGTTGGTAAAAGAGGTAAAAATTATGTAAAGCCACATTTTGTCAGAAGTTGTCAGAAGGACATGAACACTTTCATCCAGAATATAGTACTATTGCTGAAGCATACGTCAAATCTACATCAACACGAGCGATACCGCGAGCAAAAACTAGTGTCCTATAAAATTCTATAAAATATTTTGAGGGAAAACAATTTAATGAATTGTGTACGCTAATCACTGAACTGGTTGAACTGTTTTTGAGTGATGGAGATTTTTCAGTTTAAACTATAGATACCTATATATGGTCACAATTTTCAAGAGAGGTTAGCGGTAATGTTATATGTTAAAAGTGACAATTTTAAATCTGAAAACGTGGTTACATAATATGACAAAACTCTAATTAAAAAAAAAACAGTAAGAGACAGCGCACAATTAATAAGGTTATTATTATAACACGTACTTTGTGGTACAAAATAAATACATTTTGACTACAATAAAATGACAGGCAATTTAATAATATTAATCAAAATAATGTTTTAAATGAGTTCAATCAATGGATCCAATAATTTTACTTTTCTCGAACTGACTACACTGTTAACCTAGCAAGGTCTTAATAGCTTCACCAGACTACAATGGAACCCATGGCAAATTTTGTAATAGTACATTTTTTGTAATACGTCTCAATTGAGAATACGAAATTATAAACTGAGTTATTAAAATCGATATTGTCCAAAAATATATACCGTTTAAAACCTGCAGTGTTTTTTTTTTAATATGGATGATTTTGTTATTCCAATTCAGTTGCCCTGAAGTCCAAAGGAATATTAAACGCATAGGCTATATGGAACAATTTCCCGACACAACGTACGAATTGGTTTTAATATTCGTATATGCATGAAACGATTTCGTTTATAATGCATTTATTATAGCACTAATTTGATTAATAGTTGTGCCTGCGACTTCGCTCGCGTTTGTTATTATTTGTCGAGTAATATCAAAGTGAATATTGTGCCTCAAATTATATGTTACGAATAAAAGTTTAAATAACATACGAAAATGATTGAATATAATATTTATATTTAGAAGATATTGTTAATAGAATTACTTGGTTTAGTTAATTAGTAGAAAATGGCGTCTTACATGAGTAAGCGCAACCTTTGCTTCAAGTGCAAATATTCACTTTCAAGCATTTTTCATAACCCGTTAAAGGAGTGTTGATAAAGATAATAATATTTATTTTAAAGTTATAGTTTTCTTAAATTGCCGTCACGAAGGACCTATAAGTATATTTCGACTGCAGCACTTGAGAACTATATGTTTATGAAGTGAAAATGTCTTGGACTATCGTATTGGACAATTTTTGGTACGAGAAAAACGTACGTGTTCGTGTCACTGACATTCTAGTAAAATGTCACGGCAAACGGAAGCGGAGTTGGGATATGTCAGATTCATGCTGATCTTTTTTATGTCATAGTTGGCAAACGAACAGGTGGGTCACCTGATGTTGTGTGATCAGTACCGTCCAAGTATACCAACAACACCAGAGGAGTCGCAAGTGCGTTGTCACCCTTTGGGGGGAAGGGTTAGGGGAGGGAGAGGGAGAGGAAAGGGGAGGGGAGGGGCGGTGCGGTGGGCATCCGGCGCTCTCACTGACCGAACGAAACGCAACAATGCAAGCACTGTTACTTCACGTCGGTTTTCTGCGAGAGGGTGGTATGCTGAAACCAATAAAACTAAAACTGACTAAAAACCCCATGTTGTTTTAGTCACAATTATTTGCCGGGAAGCGGAACATTTGTGGACTTTACCTCCGGCAGATGTCAACACTTCATAAGGATCCTTTGGCTGACGTTCTGAGGTGGCTGATTTCGCGACACCGTCGACGAACTTTCCTAGGCGTTTACATAACTGTTAGATCGAGAGTCGTGCCCGCGCCCAACACCTGCAAGACCTATCTACGATGCGGTGGTCACCTATTCAATGCCGCCATCCGGTTCAGTTCCTACAGCTTTAACTCGCTACCATGTTAGGCCACATCGTCATATAATATCAGGTGAGAACGTAATAGCTAAAAACTATTAAGGTTTTTATGACACTAGCTGTGACCGCGACTGCGTCCGCGTAGAACCTGAAGTACAAAACAGTAACTAATAAAGTCATCTCAATGTATTAAGTATAATACCTACTTTTCTCCAGTACTCAAGTCGCATTGTCATTAAAATTACAATAACCTTTGATGGACTGAACTGATTTTAATGAAACAAAGACATGTTAGTGAAGATATGTTTTATGATTATCATGAAAGCTTTTATCATGAACTGCACTACTTTAGCAGTGATGTGTATTTATACAAACCTTCGATCAACAATAACTAGATAAAGGGTCGGCGCGGAAAATACGTCTCCCTAAATTACAGCTCACTTGAAATGTGAGCTTTTATTTTGTTTAGTTTGTTTGAAACACAACCAATGTAAGCACGTTTCACTGCACGTTACACTGCGGGTATTCAAAAGATGCAAAATTAATACCCGAAAAAGCAATTTAACGGCCGGAGTATCTTACTCCTTATCTTACTTTTGCTAAATACATGTTGAATAAGTTATATTTTAAGCTTTAAACTAACAAAAAATATCCAATTTTGAACAAAATTACTGATTTTATACCTGTGGTACAAATGTTTGGACAAGGCTCTTCAACCACGCACAAACACGCACAGTAACGGGAAAAAGTACTTTATTCATTGCGTGTTAAGGTTAAATTCACACTAAATGTTGTTTATGTAGTCTTTTCATCTGCGAGGGGAGTAATTTATTACTTTGCTCGTTTTATCGTAAGTATTAGATAATATTTTGATCATTTGTGACTTTATTACAAGGTATCATGGTTGTTATTAGGTTGAATTTAAAACTGTTTTAAAACTTTTTTCTGCCTTTCTTAGTAGACAAATAGTTACACATAAGTATATATTTACGCGGTTCTAGTAAAATGTCACGGCAAACGGAAGCGGAGTTGGGATATGTCAGATTCATGCTGATCTTTTTTATGTCATAGTTGGCAAACGAACAGGTGGGTCACCTGATGTTGTGTGATCAGTACCGTCCAAGTATACCAACAACACCAGAGGAGTCGCAAGTGCGTTGTCACCCTTTGGGGGGAAGGGTTAGGGGAGGGAGAGGGAGAGGAAAGGGGAGGGGAGGGGCGGTGCGGTGGGCATCCGGCGCTCTCACTGACCGAACGAAACGCAACAATGCAAGCACTGTTACTTCACGTCGGTTTTCTGCGAGAGGGTGGTATGCTGAAACCAATAAAACTAAAACTGACTAAAAA
The DNA here is from genome assembly GCA_015888305.1 of Antheraea pernyi. Lineage (NCBI taxonomy): Eukaryota > Metazoa > Arthropoda > Insecta > Lepidoptera > Saturniidae > Antheraea > Antheraea pernyi. The sequence continues at coordinate 483,201 of MU160891.1, read as the reverse complement.
CCCCATGTTGTTTTAGTCACAATTATTTGCCGGGAAGCGGAACATTTGTGGACTTTACCTCCGGCAGATGTCAACACTTCATAAGGATCCTTTGGCTGACGTTCTGAGGTGGCTGATTTCGCGACACCGTCGACGAACTTTCCTAGGCGTTTACATAACTGTTAGATCGAGAGTCGTGCCCGCGCCCAACACCTGCAAGACCTATCTACGATGCGGTGGTCACCTATTCAATGCCGCCATCCGGTTCAGTTCCTACAGCTTTAACTCGCTACCATGTTAGGCCACATCGTCATATAATATCAGGTGAGAACGTAATAGCTAAAAACTATTAAGGTTTTTATGACACTAGCTGTGACCGCGACTGCGTCCGCGTAGAACCTGAAGTACAAAACAGTAACTAATAAAGTCATCTCAATGTATTAAGTATAATACCTACTTTTCTCCAGTACTCAAGTCGCATTGTCATTAAAATTACAATAACCTTTGATGGACTGAACTGATTTTAATGAAACAAAGACATGTTAGTGAAGATATGTTTTATGATTATCATGAAAGCTTTTATCATGAACTGCACTACTTTAGCAGTGATGTGTATTTATACAAACCTTCGATCAACAATAACTAGATAAAGGGTCGGCGCGGAAAATACGTCTCCCTAAATTACAGCTCACTTGAAATGTGAGCTTTTATTTTGTTTAGTTTGTTTGAAACACAACCAATGTAAGCACGTTTCACTGCACGTTACACTGCGGGTATTCAAAAGATGCAAAATTAATACCCGAAAAAGCAATTTAACGGCCGGAGTATCTTACTCCTTATCTTACTTTTGCTAAATACATGTTGAATAAGTTATATTTTAAGCTTTAAACTAACAAAAAATATCCAATTTTGAACAAAATTACTGATTTTATACCTGTGGTACAAATGTTTGGACAAGGCTCTTCAACCACGCACAAACACGCACAGTAACGGGAAAAAGTACTTTATTCATTGCGTGTTAAGGTTAAATTCACACTAAATGTTGTTTATGTAGTCTTTTCATCTGCGAGGGGAGTAATTTATTACTTTGCTCGTTTTATCGTAAGTATTAGATAATATTTTGATCATTTGTGACTTTATTACAAGGTATCATGGTTGTTATTAGGTTGAATTTAAAACTGTTTTAAAACTTTTTTCTGCCTTTCTTAGTAGACAAATAGTTACACATAAGTATATATTTACGCGGACAGCTTTTAGCTTCAATTTTGTACGTGACCCTTTATCTAGTTATTGTTGATCGAAGATACAAACAGACATTTCAGACAGACAGTTAGATTTACATACGTATTATATATATAGATGAATCAATTGGTTAATCAATAATTTTAGGTAGCATCGATAAAAAACCTATTGATAGGCTGTCGGTCGCTACAGTGTTAACATAACTAAGTCCTACTGAACAAATAACAGCAACCAGAGTATATTGTTTATTAGCTTAAATATGTTCGATGGTATTGAGGAAATGTTAGAAGAGAGACCGATGTCTCGATTTACGTGATATGACTTCGTTTACCGTGTAAATTGAATGTGGCAGGCTTGTAGATGGATGCGGTGGGGTGCGAGCGGAGACGCCGGGGACAAATGAGCTCTCTGATGACGGCAAACGTTAGCGGTTTATTTAACCTCTCCACGTTTAGTTAAGTAGATTGCTTGTGCTATACACACATCCCTATTGTGTACTATATTTGTATTTACTGCTTCCGACGACTTCGTTCTGTATGTTTTGCTTGGGTTAATCAACAACAGTCTTTTTGAAGTGAAAGTTTATTTTGACGCATTAAACATCAGAAATACAAACGTCACGCTCGGGTATATTCGGCTCCAGTCGACATCAAGAGCGTTCGAGTCAGTGACGTACAGAATCATTTATACTCAGCTCTAGTTGTCAACTATGTGAGTTGAATTCTATACTGTGATAATAAGTTAACATATTTTTTAGTGGTTTTATGTCACTTCTAATCTTCTTCTTCTTCCTAGCGTTATCCCGGCCTGAAGCCAGGGTCCGCTTTTCTACACAGCTTTCTCCACTTTGCCCGGTCTTCGGCATCCTTTTGTGTGAAGTTATTCGCCTTTATTTCCACCTTCACCACGTCCAGCCAGCGTTTTTTGAGCCTGCCGCGGGGCCTTGGGCCTTGTACAATGATGTTGAGACATCTATTTCCGACATAGTCAGGAGGCCTGCGACTTATGTGACTGTACCAGCGGAGACGACTCTCCTGCTTGTCTGCGATGTCACGGACTCCAAGACTATGACGGATGTTTTCGTTTCGAATGCGATCTAACCGCGTAACGCCAAACATCCATCGTAGCATTTTCATCTCAGTGACGTGTAGCTGCTGGACATGTGTACCGAGGCCCGGCCTCGTTTCGCTGCCATACAACAAGACCGGTCGGATGATGCACTTGTACACCAAGCCTTTTATGTCACTTCTAATATTTTTTATTATTACAGCTTGTAGTACATTGTAGGATAGTGTAATGATAATACTTAAAACTTAGTAATGAAATATTGCTTACAGTAAAATGGATGTCAAGAGCACCATTTCCATAAAGAAAACATTTGTGCCAACTTTCAAGGATTTCGGTCAATCTCAAACAATTAGTATATATTTATTTATTTTTATTTTACTTTGTACTTGACATGTGGGAAACTTTTAACCTATTATTATTATCTATTATGAGCACGTCGCGCAAAAACTATAAATACATAGATAGATAAATTTCGATTAAATCTCTTTACTTATATTTTTTAAATTCTTGGCCCTAATCGAAAAAAAAGAAGATATTTTCATTAACTATAAAGGGCGAGTGGTGTAGTGCGCATACGCAGGGAAGAAGAAGTAAACTGATAATATTTTTGCAAATAGATTTGATAAGAAAAGTATTTATATTATTGCTTGAATGTTTATTAACGTTTTCTCCTCTGTACATAAAATATATTTTCAAATACAACGCAAACGAAGTCGCGAGTATCAACTAGTTAACTATGCGAATACATCTCAAAGTAAAAATAAATAGAGGCGTAGTAGGGGTGAAGCTGACGCGTGAAAGCTAGTTATTTATTCACGGTTCACGTTTAGTTCTTTGACAGGTGCACCGTGAAATATTGCGGTTTTTTCCCAGTAACATTAATTAAATCTATATAAATAAAAACCCATTACCGAGAGTATGTACACGCACCATTTTATAACGGCTGGACATATTTAGCTAATTTTGTTTTTGTTGTCAGGGCAAGATTTTTTTTATGTCATAGGTGGCAAACCAACAGGTGGGTCACCTTATGTTAACTGATCACCACCGTCCATGGACACTAACAACACCAGAGGCGTTGCAAGTGCGTTGCCACCATTTGGGAGGAAGGGTTAGGGGAGGGGAGGTGAGCCTCCGGCGCTCTCACTAATCGAACGAAACGCAACAATGCAAGCACTGTTACTTCACGTCGGTTTTCTGCGAGAGGGTGGTACTACCTCGGGCGAGCCGACCCATTCATACTGAAACCAGTAATAGTTTCAGCGTGGCTCTACCACCATTAAAAATGTTTTGTATGAGAGTTCTTAACGAAGCGTGTTGGTTCCATCATGGGGAAAGAACACATGGATAGGACTACTGTAGACAAGGGTATTTAGTGCAACGACGTTTGAATTTGTGGCACCCTCCTTGGTTTGATCATGCGAGGATTTCTAGACGGAAACCGATTGGAATATTCAGGGCCCGGTCCGGTAACAAACTCCATAATGAGTACATTTTTGTGACAAGGAAAAAGACATCTCCGTTTTCTGAAGTCTGTAAGTTTACGTATAATTTTATCATATGTTGTGTGTACGAGATGATCACCACCGCAAAACTGAATTGGTGCTGGGACCATCAATATCTGAGTACAATACAAGTAAATACAATTACTCCAACCCTTACAGGCTTGACGTTCCTGTTACCCTCTCACTGCACTACATCGTGTGTAGTAATGTGTGTGTAGTGTATTTGTATGTAATTAGTGTAGGATAGCACAAACTGTCACAACAAATAATAATAATGTCCAATAGTTTCAGAACATTCAAAAACAATTCAAATGTATGACAACTATTTATACGTCAAGACGCTTCAAAAAACCGCATAAGAATGTGTTGCATCTGAGATGAAAAATTGTGCAGGCAAGCGATCTTTTTTTATAACATTTTTTACGACAGATTAGCTTCGCCGGTGCACATTTCTTAACATTGTGGGAATGTGGCCGGATCAAGGACTTGCGCCAAAAATACTTTTAAAGTTCCGGAGAGTTGTTGGAGAAGTTTATATTATATAGGGAGATCCTGTATCTAATGTGGCTAGACTAATTTATAAATGTGTTTCCTTAATATCTACATATGAAATCCAATTTAACGGTACATGAAATCCAACTGAGTTACCCTACGAAGCTGGTATAGTTATCGAGAAAATAGTGAAGCCTCGTTAAAAAAAATGTATGAAAGAAAATGTTAGAAAAATGGTACAAAATAGAGAATGAGTGACACTGACAATATTAGGGAGATCTCCAAAAATATTGACAGAATCGACACATTGAAACTCAGTTGTTCAGTTGCCATTTTATTTCATTACATGGTCGAGCTATAAAGATAACATTTGGTCAATTTTTATCGTAAGTACATTCGTGCGAAATCGGGTGGGTAGCTAGTTATTTTTAAAACTTTATATGGGCCATTCCACGCCAAATTGGATGGCTTGAAAGTTTTTACTTTTTCAATTTTGTCATATGTTTTGGTACCCTTCAAAATACCTCTTGACTTATTTATACTTACACCACCCGCCACCATAATAATTAATCGTAATGAAAGATTATAGAAGAAAAATTGTAATAAATATACGAAATCTGTGGAAACTTCGAGCTTTCATAAAGTTACAGTCATATTTCACGACCGTCTCATATTTTTGTAACGAAAAACCAATTTATTATCTCTGATGGGGAAAAAGATTCCTATTCTAGTAAATTAGTTTAAAAGGGAAACGGATTTAATATTCGAAAAGTTTATATGTTTGTTTTTTTTTATGATACGAAATATTCTTACCAAAACATGACATATATTCTTCCTCTTACTTTTATCCCCCCTAAGTAGGGTTGGCACAACGACGAACCACTCGGTGGCGATAGGTAGGTGATGACCTCCGGCCGCCGTAGTTGGGGCCTAGAATCAATGGACACGGCCTTGGCAGTTTAAACTGCACAGGCCCATGTGGTAGAGACGCATTGGGCCAATGCAACTCCCACAGATTGTCAGAGGGGTTTCACACCCGCTCCTCCTTTGAGGGGTCTAGCATCTTTGACACCTCAGACTGCAGTCAGGGTCTTTTGAAGAGCCTACCCCTGTCGGGAGAGCAGACGCAGTGCCAGCCGGCAGTCCTTGCTCCCCCGCCTATAGGGTGTATGAAGGCAACATGGAAAAAAATTAAAAAAAAAGGTCGGCACGTGTTTCTTTTTCCACTCTCCCCTGTCAGATGTTATCTCAATATTCACACCTTTTATACAATATCGTTTTTCACACAACCCATCCATACCTTTCTCAGTCTCCCTCACTACATACTACTACATACTACTCCTCTATCAGTCCACCTTCATACTCAAAGTATTTTTTCTTTTCTAGTTACATGACTCTTAGTTCTTCTCATAATATAGCCCGTATATATAAGCCCGTACCACGCTAATCTAGTACTCCTCAATTTCTCTGTCACTGCCGTTATTTTCATACTTCCTCTGGCATACTCATTCTCAATCTTATCCATTCTAGTTACACCACACATCCATCTTAACATTCGCATCTCGGCTATATGTAACCTTTTCTCATCCGTCTTTTTCGTAGCCCAGTACTCGGGTATATATAACACAACTGGCAAATGAAATATAACATGTGAACGATATAAGTAATAAAGTTGTATAAAATGCTTTTAAGCAAACAATGTATTTTTTACTGCAGTGTCGTTAGGTAACAATGTTAGGATCCACAATATAACAACACGTTACCAATTTGTCTGAAAATAAGTAGAAGCATTAAGTCAAGCATAATTTACTTTCAGAGGTTTATTATAGTCTGAATCGTTACGTGAACGACGGTGACACATGAGAGTTCCACCCTTCTCTGAACATACACTAAAATAAGAATGTGAGTAATTGTAAAAGTAAAATGTTCTATCTAGTTATAATAAAAAAATATACAAAAAAGCCGAGGCATTCATAAGGCAGTGAAAACGTTTATTATAGTGTGAATGACAATATTTAAATGTAAGAATTTGTTTATTAACATTATTGTGGTTTTCCTATCTGTTGGCACTCGGAACAATAATTATATACGTTTTTATAAAGTCTATCAATCAATGAGACGTATGATGAGCTGTATTAATATTACATGTACACAGGCCCCTATACTACGCGTCGCTAGTCTGACGCAAGCAGCGCATGCGCAATACGCTCGCTCCTGCCTACATAGAACGTCATGACGCGAAATTATAAATCCAACTCCTGCCAAAAATACCGCTCAACGCCAAAGCCGAGGTGTGCCGTGCACCCTCGAGCTTGTTGTCAAAATAAAATCGGCTGAATCCCTTAAGCGCTCGACTTAGTAGTCCGGTGAAGCTGTTAAGACCTTGTTTGGTCAAAGGAGTAGTCAGTTCGAAAAAAAACCCGCTCAACGTGCCTAAAGTAGTATTCACTTCAAAAATAGATCGTTGTTCTTACAGACTCCAATTGATTACTGTATATCTCTATATACTTCAAATTAAACTTGATATATATAGATAGGAGGCGTATAGAAACTTGCGAAGTATTACAGTTGCTGACATGGAAAAATGGTTATTTATTTACCAACATAGTACACTATTACTCATAATTCTTATACCCTGTTAACAGATTAATATATAAACATCCCGTGTATAAAACATACATCAAAATCGATTTATTAAATCACAATAAAATAAGCAAACAAAATTAAAACAGACAGCCGTAAAAAATTAGGTTTGGCAGTTTCTTGTGGTCAGTGGTTAAAATTAAAAAAAAATGTACTGACAGAATTATATAAAAATGTACAGACAGAATTATATATGTCATCATCATCTTCTTACCCTTATCCTACCTAAGTAGGGTCGGCACAACATGTTTTCCTTTTCCACGCTCGCCTATCAGATGTCATCTCAGTCATCACACCTTTTACACACATATAATTTTTCACACAATCTATCCATCCTTTTTTCGGTCTTCCTCTACTCTTATATCCATCGACCGTCATACTCAAAGCTTTTCTAGTTACATGGTCTTCATCTCTCCTCATAACATGCCCATACCATGCTAACCTATTACTCCTTAACTTCTCTGTTACTGGTGCTATTTTCAAATTTCCTCTGATATATTCATTCCTAATCTTATCCATTCTAGTTACACCACACATCCACCTTAACATTCGCATCTCTACCACATGTAGTTTTTTCTCATCCGTCTCTCTCGTTGCCCAGCACTCAGATGCGTACAATATTACTGGTCTTATAATAGTTTTATACACCTTCCCTTTGAGTTTCAAGGGCATTCGTGGGTCACAAGCTACACCAGACACCTTTCACCATTTCATCCACCCTGCATTTATCCTATTCCTCACGTCCTTGTCTATGCAACCATCGTTTTGGATCAGAGAACCGAGATACCAAAAATCAGAGCAGGATGGTAAGGATATACCATTTAAAGCTATAGGAGAAAAGCTGGATGGACCACCAAAGTCGCAAAACAAATGTTCAATTTTTAGTCTACTGATTTTCAAACCAACATTCTCCAGTTTTTCTCGCACATTTTTCCCCAGCCTACTCTGGACCTCGGCAGCATCTTCCCCGATAAGAATAATATCATCAGCAAACAGCATACACCAGGGTGTCTCCTCCTGTATGTCTGATGTTAACGCATCCATAACAAGAAGGAATAAATAAGGGCTTAAAGCTGAACCCTGGTGCAAACCTACAGCCACATTGAAATTATCGGTACCTCCAGCTTCGGACCTAACGTGTGTTTTGGCTTGACTGTACATACAACGAATAAGTTGTAGGTACTTCTCAGGCACTCTTCTTTTTCAGTGCCCACCACAGAACATCTCGGGGTACTCGATCATAAGCCTTCTCCAAATCAACAAACACCATATGCAAATTCTTATGTACACGTTTGTATTTTTCACACAGTTGCCGAAGTGCGAAAATGGCATCAGATGTCGCACGTCCAGGCATAAACCCAAATTGATTCGGAGTCACTTATATATATTTATTAAAATAGATAAATTGGATTAACACGTATTTTGATCACACAAATTTTGTTATGCGATGGGCTTTTACTTAAAATCATATGTATAAGATACACATTCTACGAGAATATATGTCATAATACCTTTTGATATAATTCACAAGCGATAAGCGTAAAGAACTGTTAGATTAATTATCATTTAGAGTTTTTGGTGGGATTTCAGTCTTATTACAGAGAGTAATTAGAGTGGAAGCAAGTAATTACTAAGTGATGTAGTGAATTTTATATTTTATTCATAATCTTGTGTTATTTGACTCTATATTTTCTAATATTGGTGGTAATGTAATATAGTTCGGCTATTGTGCATATTTGAAGTGGATGGGAAATAATACCGCTGAGCATGATTACTGAGATGCTCTAATAACTCTCTTGAAAGTTCTACAAAGGGGGCTACTACCTTTTTGGAACATTGAATTTATCACAACACTCGTGTAATATCATTACCTACCCGATACATCTGGGATATTGTTGCTAAATAAAAAAAATAAGATAAAAAAAAATTCCTAAAAAAAAATATACCGCCTTCGATGTGAAACACAAATAAGGCACTAAAAAGCGAAAATTAACTGAATTATTAAATTAACTACATTAAATAAAAAATATTGATATTCGCGCTACCGAATAATATATTTGAAGTCAATGCCAACCTAAATTCATATCACCTACATACAAAGGTTTGGTCCACTCTGGTGTCTCATGATGTATATCTGTATAGTATACATATTTTATTACCTGCAACAAATTTGAACTGTAGGTTGGCATCGACTTCAAATATATTATTCGGTAGCGCGAATATCAATATTTTTTATTTAATTTGGTTAATTTAATAATTCACTTATTTTTCGCTTTTTAGTGCCTTATTTGTGTTTCACATCGAAGGCGGTTTATTTTTTTTTTTGGAAAAAAAATTGATTTCTCCATTTTTAGTGTCCATAAATATATCTGGTTTCTAATAGGTATAATAAATCGGTGCCAATTTCGCGAAAATACGTAAAGATGAAGTGGGTGAAAATCGAATAAACGATTTCTCACCCCCTTAGGGGTTGAATATTTTCTTCAAATGGTACCACCTCTGAATATAATCGATTCAAATAAAAAAAATCATCAAAATGGGTTCATAATTGACGGAGATATCGATTAACATACATAAAAAAAATTAAAAAATACACACAACCGAACGTAGTAACCTCCTCCTTTTTCGAAGTCGGTTAAAAATAAAATAAACATATTTAACAATTATACACAAAAAAAAATCAGCGTGAACGAAACAATAATATTAGATTAATTAGATTAAACAAAAAAAAACACATATTTAAAATGAAGCTAAATAAAAGAATTCCTATATTTGTGAATTTTTTTGACAGATTTCAGTCATATTTCTGTCTTTTTCGTTCTTTACTTACATTTTCCTGCAACGTCATCCAGTCGTGAACTATATTCAAAATGAAATTTCTTGATCGTGAGAAAGTTAGCTGAAAATCAATTATACAATTCAACCAGAAGTAACATATAGAAAGCAAATTCATGAAAACATTTATCAACTATTTGGTGACAAAAATAGGCTTAGAATCAAGGTCTAAACATTCGTCGTAAGAAAACTACATGAAGTGAAATCATAGCACGTTCTCACCTATCAATATTGTAAACGAGGAAATTTGTCAAGATAGATATTTGTTACTCTTTTATGTCAAAACTACTGAATACATTTTGGTACTTTATAGTAAGTAATATAACATATATAATAATATACATATATAAGTTTTCATAACACATAGACATTTAGTACAAAGTAAGTTTGATAAAATCTTGCCAAATGCTCTCATTTATTTCGAAAAGTGGTGCGTAAACCGTGTACAGAATGATAATGTATGACGTCATCATTTATAAAGTTACGAGAGCAAACAAAGTCGTGTACCACAAGACCATCCTTTCATTTGTATTATGTCAATATATTTTAGGTCCATTTCTAGTGTCCCATAGTCATATAAAATACGTTGTAATTAAATTAATAACAAAAAATGGCGGATAGTAAATCTATGAATGTCATCGTTCCTCTGCCTTTTGAATTTCCATTGAATATTCCATAATTTGACATTTATCACAGCTTTACATCAGTCGTTAATTCGACAAGAATCAGCTTTTTTTTCAATATTATTATTTATAGATATTGGTTTTTATTTCTTAAACTAGCAGACCCGGCGGACGATGTACTGCCCAGACTTTAAGAAAACCTTGACAAATTATAAACCTAAAACTTCCTCGTAAATCACTTTATCTACTGGTGAATACCGAATAAAAATCCGTTCAGTAGTTTTCTAGCTTATCGCGAACAGACAGACAGACAGAAGCGGTAGGGGACTTTGTTTTATACTATGTAATAATAATAATAATTATGTATCGTAATAGCATTTTAACACGCTTACGAATCGTGAAAAAATCGTCTATTGGCCTTCGGCTGTTAACTTATTTTAATATGCTATTCTTAGAATAATAACGCATGCGTTATTATTCTAAGATGCTACTATAATATTCGGACATAGATAATTTTCCAACAGTTGTTTTTAAATTAAAATATTTCATAAACAGGTTTAATTTGTTTATAATACTGCGACCTCTCACGTTGTGTTCTTTATAACAACAATCAGATTGAAAAATGGTGGTCTGTGAAAACTCAATTTCGTTACTGTGATAGTATTTTAGTTTGTAAAGAACACACACCGATATTGGCTTTACTATAGTGTTCATATTTGTATATATACTTCTTTACCAACGTCCGAACTAAACGCATAAACCGAACGTTTATTAACAGACTTAATAATAATGATTAAATAACTTGTACTTTGAACCTGTTCCTAAGCAATCGACCAGAACAAACAAACGACGACTGACCCCAATTAAACTGCGATGACGGTACAAAAACAACGTACAACGTTAAAATGGCACGTGCCTACACCCGTTTGGAGACACCATGACCACAAAAAACCAAAACCAGCTTAATCACTAAGGGGAAAGTAGGCACCCTTCGTATGCGGGGCACTTTCATACAATGGTTATAAAACACAAATGAAAAGGCACATGACCGTGTATTTGCTTGTATACATAAATCGAGTAGCCGCCCTTATGCCAAAGTAGTTTCGTGACATTCGCGCTAGTGAGAGTCAAGTGATAGCTGATTTCATATTTTTGCGCTAGGTAAGTAATTTTTTCAACAAAGTTGTCATCAATTATTACACTACGTATGTTCCCACATAGTATATATTTTCAGTAATTAAGCAATATCCCTAAGTCATGATCTTTATAAATAATTAAGCCAGTTTGTATATTCATTTTAAGAGAATTCATATTTGATTAACAATCGGTTAATGGGACACTTTTCACAAACCTAGGGGGCACATTTGTGAACCAAAGTGTACACGTAACCCACGAGTACAAGAAGTATTATCATATAGAAAAGCTGCGGATAAGTATTTTTGTTCACTACAAGCAAAGTAATTTATTTTTGTTAATGTTGTGTATTGAAATTGACAAATAAAAGAATTTTGATTCTATTTTTAGTTTTAATCGTTTATACATAACTACCCCTAACTGTATTAAGGTGCCCCCGATACTGTAAGAAAGTACCCCACATGTGAGACAGATTCATACAAATTCCACATTGACATTAAGTTATAATATTACACTAAATATGAACTATAACCACCCGACAATTTTTTATATTAATCTCGAATAAGTTATAAATGTACTAACATTTGCATTGCACTGATTGCAAATCAGTTAATTTTTTAATGAAATAACCGAAACGAAGAGAATATAATTGTATAAATCGTACGAAGAGTCATTTTGCTTACTGCTTTATTTTTTAACAGTATCAATTCAATGTAACAAGTTCCTTATCATGCGATATTAGTAAAACGCAGTTGGTATTCCAGGAATTATTTGTATAATGTAATAAAACTGGACATTTTTATGACATTTTAATCTCGTTATGTTTGTGTTGTATTTTGTTAAATCATTTAGATACTGAAAGGAACAAAATATTAATTTCAATACGTAGTGACTCAAAATAAAGCTATAGTATTTAAATAAATATAAGGTTTTGAAAAAACAAACTAATTGTTGATCGAATATCAACAGCGTTTATGTACGAAATGAACGAGCCGGTCTATATAATATTTGCCATGCGATTTAAATTCATGGTACAATGAACAGTATACATACAGGACGGTTTTAAAAGATATCTTCATTAATATTCACTAAATTATTAAGCAACGTAAGATTTGTTTTAAACACTTATTTAAAAACAATAGATATAAAGTAGTGATTGTTAAGTATATAAAAAATGCCAAATAAAAACAAGTTTCAATGAAATTTTCATAAGTTCGGTATTGAGGTTAAAGAAACGACAGCCCACAATGCACTTCTGCTCAAATTTTGATATTAACATACAAACACATACACTCGTATACAATAGAAAGAGACACAGAGAGAAAGTAACACGAAGGAGACGTAACGCTTTTTTCTTACGTGACGATTTTTACCAGTCATCACCAATCGCAAGCCGCGTAAATGAACTTTGTTCCAGAAACTCCAAAAGTAATTTCAGAAAGGTGTGATTGTCACATCTACATTTTTTGTTTTACTCTATGCGAGACAACAAATTTTGAAGGGTTAGGCTCCCACAATTAAGAGTTATTAGGGGATTTAAATTAAATCACATCCGTCCCTTTCTGTTATCATGATGTTGGTGAAGGACAGAACGTTAATTTGTTTGCTATGACGGGATTGCGACTCGTCCGAGCATTACCTACGTAATGTTCGTACGTCGTAATCAAGATTCAGAATCCTAAATACGGACACAGTAATTAAGCTCTGTAATCAGTCAACATGTATGATATAATTGATAATAATATCATGCGGGACAATCATACAAGTGGCTATACTACAGGTTTTATATGCATATATGCGTAATACATTCAGCTAATAATAACCTACAAAAGTTTATCAATTGTGGGATTTAAAAAATCATAAATATACCAGTAATTCTAGTACTGTACTGCCATGCGAAGCCGGGGTGGGTCGACTACATCATTTTCGATTTGGGGTAAGCTGAATAACAAATAACGGTATCTTATATATTAATACGTGAAGCCTAAACTTTGTATCCCTTTTTAACGGAATTGGGCGAACGGATGAACGTGAAATTTGGCATAGTTAAAGTTTATATGGAGGAGAAGTGCAGAAACCTATTTATTTTATATAAACTGCATTAGAAGTACATTATATTAATTAAAATATGCATTAATCACACTAATGCTTCAATTTTATACAACATATACACACATGTAAATAAAAAAGACATTTTGACATCTGTCAATAAAGGACTTCAAAAAGGTTGTGAAGGAGGTTGCTATGCTCGACTGTATGTATTATTTTACTCTTACGTTCCAATTACCCTTATTCATTCTACATTCAACAATGACATACAACTATTATTATAATAACTGATAAAGTAACCATGATAAAAACCTTTGCTTATAGAAATAAGTTGACAAAAGAACCCTAATAAAGTTCAAACTTTAAAAAATCAATGAACTATGGTTGAATATTGACCACTGGTACCACTAGTACCACCACTAGTATCTATAAAAAACATTTATTTATTAACTGACTCCATATTGAGATCGATAACGATTTGGATTGGCTGAATTTATGATGATGTCACGTGTTAGTATACAATGTCTGTCACTGATTGGCGATCTATGCGATCCTAATGTCTTGTGACTTTGATTGGACCCTGATATGTGACGTCACGTGGGTCTGGTGCTATGTGAGACAATATTTTGGCGGGCTTTTAAAATAGTGTACTTTTATTTATAACTATAGAAATAATAACAGTCCGTGTACTCGCTAAACACCATTAAATACGTGCCTAATGTGGGAAAATTTGTAACAAACTGAATCGAACAGTAAATAAAACGGTTAAAGTGATTCTAAATGTACTACTGCCACATTTCTGCGAATAGTTGTTTGTACAACTCTACAAACACGTAGCGAACGCTTCACCACGGCTTCGCTCCACTTACTCTCTCTCTCTAATTGGTGGACTTTAGTCGATTATGTTTATAAAATCAGTGATATTTTATTTTGGTTTTCAATGGTCTTGTTTGTGTATAGACTTTCGTTATCCATTTATAGTTGTCGCGAATCTTTTTGGCCGCTCTGAACAGAGCCGTAAATTCAGGGTTGTAATATAGTCAAGGCTTTAATACAAAATAAACTTAAAAGGAAACTAAAATTGGCATTATGTTGTCTCTATGTTATACATACAATATAATACGTTTAATATCTACATTTTTTGTTCTGTGTATGGTTATTCAGTGGCTTCAAAGCGGTCAAAAAGCTTGTCGAGGTCTGTACTTATCTTTATATAAGAAACTCCTGTGTGAATTTGTTCGTAGTTTTCCTCCTAACGGTGCACGTATGAGATCTCTTGAATGGTTATTACGTCATTATAATTTTGAAGATAGAAATAATAGAAAAAATAGTCATCAGTTAATTTGAACTACTACAAAAATTGTTTTATCTTACATCTAAAAAACAACCAAATAATAGAGTAAGAAAGATTACTTTATGTAATAAGATTTTACTTTAAAAATTTCCAAAGTACAATCAAACTTTAGACATTAATCCAACAAAGAATGCATAAATAAAACATAAAACAAAGCTGACAAACGAGCGGTCGCCCCAAAAATTGTCGGTATTAAGCGTGAATTATTCAGTTATCCCATGAAATATACATGAGCGTGTGAAATTAGCCGTGGACGCGACATGCAAACGACTCTCGAGCTTTATATTTTTCAAACCGAACCTTAATTTTTCGTTTACACTTGGTACTATTACATAGATTGGTGTGACTGCAAATGTAACCGACTAATAAATTGCTTGAAGGCAATCGGGAGTGATAACAAAATATCCACCATTACCTTTACCCAAAACCTTACCCAATTTGCCAATCTACTAATATTAAATATCTCAAGAGATTATTTGTTTGGACGCGGTTATTTCAGTAACTACTAATCTGACTTGAAAAGTTATTTTTGTATTATATATTTTATTCATTAAGGTAGGCTGTAGGCTATCTAACATGAAAGTAATAGTAGTAATAATGGGAGCGGACTTAGTGGTGTCGCATGGAGTGTCGGGAAACGATGGCGAGAAAAATTAAAGGTATACACAACAATTAAATTTTTTTTTCTCGAACTGACTATGCTATTGACCTGGCAAGGTCTTTACAGCTTCACCGGACTACTGCAACAATTAGGCAATAAGGCATATATAAAGATAATTATGAAAGATATATATATAAAAGATCATTATGGTGGTAGAGCCACGCTGAAACTATTACTGGTTTTAGCATGAATGGGTCGGCTCGCCCGGGGTAGTATCACCCTCTCACAGAAAACCGACGTGAAGTAATAGTGCTTGCATTGTTGCGTTTCGTTCGGTCAGTGAGAGCGCCGGAGGCCCACCTCCCCTCCCCTCTCCTCTCCCACTCCTTCCCCTAACCCTTCCCCCCAAAGGGTGGCAACGCACTTGTGACTCCTCTGGTGTTGTTAGTGTCCATGGACGGTGGTGATCACTTAACATCAGGTGACCCACCAGTTCGTTTGTCACCTGTGACATAAAAAAAAAAAAAGATGAGGTAAAAATTTGAAAACATAGATATTAGATAAACTATGTCACATTTCTAATGCAGAACCTAGTTGATTCAATCGTTAATTGAATCACAAATAACATTTTCTTTCTGTAAATAAATTGGTTGAAGAATTTAACAATAAACAACATTAACATACTTTAAACCGATCCTTTAAAACGCTTCTATGAAAATTGATCAAGCCTCAATTCATAATACTTATAATGTACAACATCTGAAGATATAAATCATAATATTTAAATACATACATAGAGAACGCGAAACTCACGTGGAATGCATGCATCGAGATATTCCGTTTCCCCTTTGACATATTCATGGGGCATGTTCAATATATTTACGAACTAAATTCAATTTCTGCCACGTGACAAGGACTGTAATAGAATTTTGATTTGGTTATGGGACTTTTAAAAATGAATTGCGTTAGGTTTTATTGTCCTAGTAAATTTTTTTGAATTGATTCATATAAACTCGTACTCGCAACTTTGTGCGATGGCATTTTATACACAAGAGTAACTTGGAAGAAATCACAGATACGTGGGTTTTTTTTTATATCGTAGGAGACGAACGAACAGGTCGGTCAACTGATGTTAAGTGATTCCCACCGTCCATAGACACTTGTAACACCAGGGGAGTCGCAAGTGCATTGCTAGCCTGTGTATGGGGAGAGGGGAGCGAGGAGAAGAAGGAGGAGATGGTGTAAGGGAGGTGCGCCTCCGGCGCTCTCACTGACTGAACGAAACGCAATAATGCAGGTACTATTACTTCACGTCGGTTTTGTGTGAGAGGGTAGTACTACCCCGGGCGAGCTGACCCATTCATGCTGAAACCAGTAGTAACTTTAGCGTGGCTCTACCACCTATCTTTAACTTCTTATTTTCGTTTACTTCGTCCCGACTTTCGTAAACTTATTATTTTCACATTTATTGCTAGTCTAATTAAAATTTTACAATAAATATCATTATCGGCCACCTCCCCTCTCCACCCGTCTCCTCTCCTCCCCTGTCCTCTCAGCTTCCTCCCTTTCCACCAAACACAGGCCGGCAACGCACTTTCGACTCCCCTGGTGTTGTTAGTGTCTATGGACGGTGGTGATCACTTAACATCAGTTGACCCACCTATTCGTTTGCCTGCTATGACATAAAACAAAGTCTTTCATCACCTTCGAGCATTTCAGTTTATTTATATTCAGTTACTTATTTGTATTTTATTTATTCGCAAATCGATTTATCTCATCTCCTTCATGCTATATCATGCATGTACGTACCCTCATGTAATATGCATGCCCATATTTATGACTTCAATGATCTTGTCATTTGATATTTTTCGTATACAAGGAAACGAAAGATTCGATTTACCTCAACTCCAGTGAAATGTGGGTCACGATTTATATAAAAAATTCGAGGATACGCCGTAATTAGCTTTTTTATAAGTGCTTTATTTTTCTTTTATATATTATAAAGGTTTTAATGTTACAATCGATACAAAAGCAATATGCGTATATTTTAAAATAAATTAGCGGGCTCGGCAGACGTTATCCCGCCTTAACAATAAAAAAAATGAGTACGTGTAACCGTCACACGCGATTGAAGTATAACTTCTTTGGCGTTATAAGAGTAGCTGTAGGTATGTACTTAATACATTGAAAACAGATGGCAGCACGGTCGCGCGACTATATATACATAATTAATTCTAAGGTATGATTTTTATTATTATTCAGTTTAATATTTGTTATTAATTTCTCTGTTCAAATTTTTTTTTTAAACGTGACGCCATATTACCGTAACGTACTTCCTTTGCATTGTCGTCAAGTTACCTCCTAGTCGCGCCTAAAGATGTTTAACTTCAAAAACCCGTCACAAATTATATACCCTAAACTTTCCTGATGAATTACTTTATCTACCAGTGAAACCCGGATGAAGTAATTTTCGAGTTTACAGCGAACGGACGGACAAACGCGGTACGGGACTTTATTTTATAATAATGTAATGATTATATTATAAAAGTACTTGTTATAAGTTTATTGATAAGTCCCGAGTCCATATCTTGAGTATAAAAGACAATAGGTATTTGCAAGCTCCTATATCACGGTCGGCATGTGAGGTCAAGTGAAACTCACAAGTGCTGATATAATAGTGGATCGTTTATTTTAAAGTAGACATTATTATAAGCATACAAAATAGGTATTGCACTTCCTGTTAAATGAACAAATGGTATAAGGTGGTATGACGAAAACCTAGGTCAGCAATGGTTGTCAAATGCTGTTGTCGGAAAACACACTTATACGTTTAACACACTTTCAATTCGAGAGTGATCGCTATAAAGGTAAGTGATAGAAAAAACCCAACTACTACCATTCTACTATTACTTTTCCTTCATCGAAGGTTCTGACTTATTTTCATTTGAACCTACGACGGCTAATGCGGTGTCTAAACATGCTGTCAGTAAGCTATCATTGTTTTCATAGTAAGTAAGATTACTTAGGAGATTATGGATCGGGTGCTTGATTGAGACTGCATCATAATGAATATCGTATCTTCGGTCAGTCAAGGGACCCAATTAACACTAACTATATGCACTGTGACTATTTATCCGAGCAGAGCTTCGACTTACAATTAAAATCAAAATATCCTTTATTCAATTTAGGTCCCGAGAAGGCGCTTATGAACGTCAAAGCTACCACCGGTTCGGAAAACAACCCAATCATCGAGAAGAACTGGCAACTCGATCTGGTTTATCTTTTCGCGTTATATATTTTTACAAAACATAAATAGTTACATTTGTTATTAGTGGATGGACAGAGGGGCGTCATTTCAGGACGTCACAATCGTCCACATATTATTGATCCACCCTATAAATAAATACTCAATATTATTAACTGTTATGTTTTAAGTACTTTTACGTAATATATTATATTCCTATAAAAGCCGATGTTTTTAAATTCAAAACAAAAAATCATACAGCTAAGTATTAAAACTAATTCAATGTTCCTTTGAACAGTATAAATAAGTGCAGGAAAAGCAGACGCAAGTACATAGCGAGTTTCATTTATTTGCTGTTCGCGTAATAATAGAAGATACGAAGCGCAATTCTGAGATGGAATGTAAAGAGCGGAGTTTGTTTGCAGAAGGGTATAATTAATTATTCTTTTGCCTGTTTTAATAAATATATGAAACTAGCTTTTGTCCGCGATTACCTTTAGGAAAAGTACATCTTCTCTGATTGACTTTATTGTACACACTATATTCTGCCCACGACTTTGTCCGCACGGTATAACTCTGGGTTAATACGCAGGAGAAGCTCTCAAAAGGAAAAAATAAAACAATTTTAAAACATTTTTCATTGGTGCTCCGCTCCTATTGGTCTTAGATATAGAGCCTTCCTCGATAAATGAGCTATCTAACACTGAAAGAATTTTTCAAATCGGACCAGTAGTTCCTGAGATTATCGCGTTCAACCAAACAAACAAATCCTCTTTATAATATTAAGTAGAGAAAATGTAGATGGCTGCGTGTAAACAACATTTTATAATAAGCGTTAGAAACAAACTAACTCATATTCACATTTATAACATTAAGTTAGGATCAGTATTTTAATTAGGACTAATTAGGTTTTACAGGTATCATTTCTCGAAAATTTTCGTTCGTCGTTTCGCCATTCGTTCTAGAAAAAGATATGTTCCTAACAAAACCCCTACCGTATTATAATATTTCCAACAAAACCTATTCATGAATCATGAACACGCTAATTATTTACATGTCATGCCTCATTTCTATTAGCACAGTGAGCTTAATGGTACCGTTTTATACTGTTCGTTTACCTCAAAGAGACGATGCCCTCGGAAAATCGACGCCCTGACTCTACCCAGTCGACTGTTCAAAGCTCGGAAAGTAATCGGTTTGACATACTTGTACGGGTTCGCTAAGAACATTATTCCGGCTCGTTATATTAAATTTCAGTAACGGGACTAAATCTAAAATCAATAAGGTATTGATATTTAATACGATAAGGTAGCGGCAACAATTAATAACATCTTGTATGACGGAATATATTAATATAATAATAGCTTGTACCCACGGTTTCTCTAGAGTGAATATAAATTGAATCTATCCCTGTCTGATAGTAGATCTATTCGGGGACATGAATCAGGCAACAGCCCAAGCCGAGGTGTGCCGCGCACTCTTGAGCTAGTTGTCAAAATAAAATCGGCTGAGTGCCTTAAGCGCTCGCTTTAGTAGTCCGGTGAAGCTGTTAAGATCTTGCTAGGTCAATAGCGTAGTAAGTTCGAAAAAAAAATCTATTCTGAACTAGCTGACCCAGTCCCACTTCGTTGGGCGCTAAACATTTTTACTGGTGATGAAATTATGAGTGTGATTCGGTTAGCACTGATTGTTATGTATTTTGATAAGAAGTCACAACTGTTGTTGATAATATGAGCAATAAACATCACTTAACAATTTCATTTTTTTTAATATAAAAAACTACTTTTTGTGACTTAAATATAAAAGTTAGACATATACTGTCGCTGACTTGTTTATAGGCATTATCAAGTACTACAACTTTTCTCTGAAACTCAATCATATATCTCTCATCGTTAAGGCAGCGTTCGTAAGAAACGATTTCGTTCGACCGTTTTTTCTCCGACTTACTTTGCAAATACCACAAAAAAGTTATTTAATTTTTCGGGTTTATATGTAGCCTATGATACTCACAAATAACGTGGCTTTCTATTAGTAAAATAATTGTCAAAATCGATTTAGTATAATCCTATAATCTCACAAAGTTTACCTCTTTATAATATTAGTATAGATGAAAGAATCACCACATCCTTCTTCTTCTTCTTCATCTTCACATTTTTTCCTAAATTTTACTTGACAATGTATATGTAAAATTTCATGTAGGTTGGTAGTTAAGGCATGAAAACAAACAAACAAAATCACTTTAGCAAATATAATATTAGTAAGGCAGTAAGGATGTATACAATAGTGAGGTAAGGGATGGTAATTTTAATATATTTACTTGTGAACGCGTAAACAAATACCTGTTATCCACATTTGCAAGTGCGAATACGGATACGAACAAATTTCTGGAATTTTTGAGACTAAAAGTTGAGAAAAAACAAGACGCACGCATTGGCTTGTAATAAATATAATCCAATTAAAAGTTTTAGAACAAACCTTGACTAAGGTCCTCTTTATTGTTTATTAATATTTGTTTTGATATTATTATTTTATATGTTAAATGTGACCATAAACTACCACAGGATTGAAGGGTGTTAAACTTTAAACAGTCACCTGGTATATTTATGTTTTAAGGATATGCTATGTTTTAATGTCTTCTATATAAATAAAAATTAATTGCCTAATATTACGTAAGAACGGCGCGCACTTATTTGGCTATATATTTTTTTGTTGTTGTACGTGTGAAATTGTTAGGAAAGGGTTTGTATGAAATAAAATGTTTTACAAACCATACTGTACACTGTACACATATGTATACTGAGTATGTATAGACTTGTGTATAAACATAGCATAGCTATTCAAATAGATATCCTAATTTGTAAAGTGTGGAATGTGCGGTTTAGGGTTAATGTGTGTCGACTCGTTACGGTATTTACCTCTGACGTGCGATGTTTAGTCCCCAGTGGTTTTTAAGGATCGTGGAACTTGCGATCCGAAGTTACATTTGTGACGTAATTATTGTCATCGTCTAATATTGATTTTACCTTGGCATTGTATAGATTTTTGAAACCATATAGGTCACCATTATAATTGATTATTTTTATTTTCAATTTACCAACCCTTCTTAGAAGAGAATGAACTTCATGCACGGTGGTAATGTTTTTTTTATAATGTCCACTTATTCAGCTATCATCTTTAAGTTAGATAAATACTAGTCGTCAAGAACGGATAGGATTTTCCACGATGTTTTCAATTGTTTGATATCTATTTCATAGTATTTTATTATTTATATTTTTTGTTATAGCACCATAGATCACTAGATGGCGCTGTTATTTAATTTATAATCGCTTGTTATTTTTCCTCGACTGACTACATTTTAGCGACTAGACGTAAAAAGGGGTACTCTAGTATTATTTCATTAAAATAAATATATATCTTATTCTAAAGGGTCAATGGTTTATTTGCATTGTTCCATACATCCTTTTCTTTTTGAGTAAATGTTTTTTTTTTTGTAATAAACACGGTTAATTTTAAAACGTTTTTTTTTATTTGAAAAAAAAAATACATATTTTCATTATAAACATAAATAATTAAATTCGTTTTCACCCTACGCAGTATAGTTTTTGGCGGGATTTTAGTCTGTCATGTACAGGATTTTATATTTTATTAATCATCTTGTGTTACTTGACTCTATAATTTGTAAAACTGGTTGTATTTTATGTAATATAGTTTATTTATTGTGCATAAGTGAAGTGAATGGAAAATAATACAACGGAGCATGGAATTCTGAGATGGCACAAAAATTCCCTGAAAAGTTGTAACAAGGGAGCCACCATCTTGTTGGAACATTAACATTGACATTGAAATTTGCACGACACTAACTTGTAATAATATTAACTACTCGCCAATGGCAGTAATAATCTAAAAGAGTGGTTGCCAAAAATAAAGTAAACAAAAAAAACCTACGCAGTACTGCTGTATACATATATAGAAAAACTTCTATAGCTGGCAGATATTAGTTCTGACTTGTAACGCTAGAGGTGCTAATTTGAAAAACCGAGTGATAACTCTATTTATATACGTACTCTGTGGGCTTATCGGAAAGCTAAGCTTAAAAGCCAGCCCCTAAGTTTAACGTGTTTATCATCTTAGACAAAACTGTAATCTGATGTTAGTGATGATATTTTTTTGTAGGTGGTAGAGCCACGCTGAAGCTATTACTGCTTTCAGCATGAATGGGTCGCTTCACCCGGGGTAGTACCACTCTCTCACAGAAAACCGACGTGAAGTAACAATACTTGCATTGTTGCGTTTCGTTTGGTCAGTGAGAGCGCCGGATACCCACCTCCTTTCCCTTTCCCCCACTCCCCTCTCCCCCAAAGACAGGTTGGCAACGCACTTGCGACTCGCCTGGTGTTGCAAGTGTCTATGGACGGTGTTGATCACTTAACGTCAAGTGACCCACATGTTCGTTTGCCTCCTATAATATACTAGCTGTTACCCGCGGCTCCGCACGCGCTTTATAAAAATTTATTAAAGAAAAGTAAAATTGTGAATGGGTGTGTACATGACAGAAACGCTTTTTCAAAAACATTTGTAACTACGATACGAACGCCATCTACTGTAACATGTAACGTGTACATTAGATATATGAATACTAATAGTATATCGAATGGGATGGGATTTATCATCAGCAACATACCTGGAACTTCAACCTACTATATACCAAACTCAGTGCTCACTAACACTATATAAGAAAGTAATGAAAATTATAAGCTATAAATTATCGAACAATATATCTTAAATCTTTTACTTTATAGATAGATATAATATGCCCGTATTGTCGATATACTTAAGTTATTCTTATACGTTGCTATAATAACGGCTAAGGCTACAAATGAACAAAAAAAATTTCTTTATACTTTGTCTATATTTTTATATTAGTATATTTCTCTGTTTGTTTGTTTGTTGCGGGTAATCTCCAAAACGGCTGGACCTATATTTACGGGAATTTTACTTTTTACTGCCAGATAGTCGAAATTATAGCGGTTGACATGTTCTATTTTATTTTTCCGCGGTTTCGTCCGCATGGCTATTTCCAAAATGGTTGGACCTATTTTCACGGGGTATTTACTGGTAGATAACAGACCTTAAAAAAGTAATTAATAATCTCAGGAACTACCAGTCCGATTTGAGAAAATCCTTCGGTTTTAAATAACTCATTTATCGAGGAAGGCTACAGGCTATATATCATCACGCTAAGACCAATAGAAGCAGAGCACCAATGAAGAACGTTTCAAAATCGGGCACTTTTTTCCTTTTGAGAGATTTCGTTAGTAGTAGTAATAATATTCGTTCAATAGGACAGGCGAAGGAATTAATCCATACTGCCAATTCTGAAGTTGTCAATATAGGTATTTCTTATATATCCTTTAATCAATTTTATTCCATGTCTAAGTTACAATAAAGGCATAAGCGCCAAATCTTCTATATAATATGTCGTACATTATTTTAACCATCATTATTATTTTCTTAGTCTTCATAATCATAAAACAAAATTGTTCAAATAAAGATTTCGTTAGCGTTAGTATTATATACGTTGCCATGGTAACGTGGTAAGTTTCTATCGCAAACATTTTCGAAGTTTATTTTGTTTTCCTATGGAAAAAGTTTATACTACTTTTATTTCTAATTTTTTATTTGTTCTCTATTACGTATTATAAAAATAAAGTTTGTGTATGTACAATTAAAATAACAACTTTTTGATGAATGGATATGGCTACAAATGACCAAAAAAAACTTTTTTTATACTTTGTCTATATTTTTATATTATTATATTTTGTCTGTTTGTTTGTTTGTCCTGGGTAATTTCCAAAACGACTGGACCTATTTTAACGGGAATTTTACTTTTTACTGCCAGATAACCGAAATTATAGCGGTTGACATATTCTACTTTATTTGTCCGCGGCTTCGTCCGCATTACTTTGGGCCGATTTTCACGGGGTATTTACTGGTAGATAACAGACCTTGAAAATGTAATTAATAATCTCAGGAACTACCAGTCCGATTTGAGAAAATCCTTCGGTTTTAAATAACTCATTTATCGAGGAAGGCTACAGGCTATATATCATCACGCTAAGACCAATAGAAGCAGAGCACCAATGAAGAACGTTTCAAAATCGGGCACTTTTTTCCTTTTGAGAGATTTCGTTAGTAGTAGTAATAATATTCGTTCAATAGGACAGGCGAAGGAATTAATCCATACTGCCAATTCTGAAGTTATGTGGTAAGTATCAACGCTAACATTTTCAAAGTTTATTTTGTTTTCGTATTCAACATTTTATACTACTTTTATTTCCAATTTTTTATTTGTTCTCTATTACGTATTATAAAAATAAAGTTTGTGTATGTACAATTAAAATAACAACTTTTTGATGAATGGATGAAAACTTTTTTTATACTTTGTCTATATTTTTATATTATTGTATTTTGTCTGTTTGTTTGTTTGTCCTGGGTAATCTCCAAAACGACTGGACCTATTTTAACGGGAATTTTACTTTTTACTTCCAGATAACCGAAATTATAGCGGTTGACATATTGTATTTTATTTGTCCGCGGCTTCGTCCGCATTACTTTGGGCCGATTTTCACGGGGTATTTACTGGTAGATAACAGACCTTATAAAAACTTACTACATAACTTCAGAATTGGCAGTATGGATTAATTCCTTCGCCTATGAACTATTTGAATAGGAAAAAAAAAACTTTGAAACTGTTAGCTTTGATACTTACTACATAACTTCAGAATTGGCAGTATGGATTAATTCCTTCGCCTATGAACTATTTGAATAGGAAAAAAAAACTTTGAAAATGTTAGCTTTGATACTTACTACATAACTTCAGAATTGGCAGTATGGATTAATTCCTTCGCCTATGAACTATTTGAATAGGAAAAAAAAAACTTTGAAAATGTTAGCTTTGATACTTACTACATAACTTCAGAATTGGCAGTATGGATTAATTCCTTCGCCTATGAACTATTTGAATAGGAAAAAAAAAACTTTGAAAATGTTAGCTTTGATACTTACTACATAACTTCAGAATTGGCAGTATGGATTAATTCCTTCGCCTGTCCTATTGGACGAATATTATTACTACTACTTACTACGTTACCATGGCAACGTATATAATAATAACGTAATCGCTCAAAAGCAAAAAAAGTGCCCGATTTTGAAACATTCTTCATTGGTGCTCTGCTTCTATTGGTGTTAGCGTGATGTTACATATGCCATATGTTATATATGTATAGCCTTCCTCGATAAATGAGCTATCTAACACCGAAATATTTTTTTAAATCGACCTGTGATTCCTGAGATCATAGCGTTCAACCAAACAAACAAACAAACTCTTCAGCTTTATATATTAACTAGCTGTTACCCGCGGCTCCGCACGCGCTTTTTAAAAAATGTATTAAAGAAATGTAAAATTGTGAGTGGGTGTGTACATTACAGAAAAGCTTTTTCAAAAACATTTGTAACTACGACACTCACGCCAACTGAAACATGTAACGTGTACATTAGGTATATGAATACAAATAGTATATCGAGTGGGATGTGATTTATCATCAGCAACATAACTGGTACTTCAACCTACTATATACCAAACTCAGTACTCACTAACACTATATATGAAAGTAATGAAAATTATAAGCTATACATTATCGAACAATATATCTTAAATCTTTTATTTTATAGATAGATATAATATGCCCGTATTGTCGATATACTTAAGTTATTCTTATACGTTGCTATAATAACTGAGTTATGTAGAAGCAAACGTGGTAAATAAAACAACATGGCCGCCAAATTGACCAAAAAGATGATATTAATCACTACATAGTGTACCAATTCAAATAAAAAAAGAACCATTAAAATCGGTTCACAATTGACGAAAATATTGGTTAACATACATAATAAATATACATACAATCGAACATGCTAACCTCCTCCTTTTTTTAATTCGGTTAAAAAAAAGTCCTCTGTCAGCTTATCTGTTCGCGATAAAGTCAAAAACTACCATTTTCATGCTGTTTTCACCAAACAAACAAACAAACAAACAAACAAACAAACAAACAAACAAACAAACAAACAAACAAACAAACAAACAAACAAACAAACAAACAAACAAACAAACAAACAAACAAACAAACAAACAAACAAACAAACAAACAAACAAACAAACAAACAAACAAACAAACAAACAAACAAACAAACAAACAAACAAACAAACAAACAAACAAACAAACAAACAAACAAACAAACAAACAAACAAACAAACAAACAAACAAACAAACAAACAAACAAACAAACAAACAAACAAACAAACAAACAAACAAACAAACAAACAAACAAACAAACAAACAAACAAACAAACAAACAAACAAACAAACAAACAAACAAACAAACAAACAAACAAACAAACAAACAAACAAACAAACAAACAAACAAACAAACAAACAAACAAACAAACAAACAAACAAACAAACAAACAAACAAACAAACAAACAAACAAACAAACAAACAAACAAACAAACAAACAAACAAACAAACAAACAAACAAACAAACAAACAAACAAACAAACAAACAAACAAACAAACAAACAAACAAACAAACAAACAAACAAACAAACAAACAAACAAACAAACAAACAAACAAACAAACAAACAAACAAACAAACAAACAAACAAACAAACAAACAAACAAACAAACAAACAAACAAACAAACAAACAAACAAACAAACAAACAAACAAACAAACAAACAAACAAACAAACAAACAAACAAACAAACAAACAAACAAACAAACAAACAAACAAACAAACAAACAAACAAACAAACAAACAAACAAACAAACAAACAAACAAACAAACAAACAAACAAACAAACAAACAAACAAACAAACAAACAAACAAACAAACAAACAAACAAACAAACAAACAAACAAACAAACAAACAAACAAACAAACAAACAAACAAACAAACAAACAAACAAACAAACAAACAAACAAACAAACAAACAAACAAACAAACAAACAAACAAACAAACAAACAAACAAACAAACAAACAAACAAACAAACAAACAAACAAACAAACAAACAAACAAACAAACAAACAAACAAACAAACAAACAAACAAACAAACAAACAAACAAACAAACAAACAAACAAACAAACAAACAAACAAACAAACAAACAAACAAACAAACAAACAAACAAACAAACAAACAAACAAACAAACAAACAAACAAACAAACAAACAAACAAACAAACAAACAAACAAACAAACAAACAAACAAACAAACAAACAAACAAACAAACAAACAAACAAACAAACAAACAAACAAACAAACAAACAAACAAACGTTCAAACAAACAAACAAACAAACAAACAAACAAACAAACAAACAAACAAACAAACAAACAAACAAACAAACAAACAAACAAACAAACAAACAAACTCTTCAGCTTTATATATTAAATATAGATATAGATTTTTTTTTTAAATGGTGAAACGAGATGTGTGTACAGAGTAATATTAAAAATATCGGGTTTTGTTTATCATAGAGTCAATCGCCCAACGTCCTTTACATTATTTTAACCGCGTTGGGAGTGAGTTTAACATACTGTGTATTATTATTGAATCATTGTTAAGAATAGTTTCAAAACTGAATATTAGTTTTGTTTATATAAATAAAGGGAACCATAAAATATCATTATTTATTACAACTAACACTCTTGAGAATTATAGCGCGAGTGCCGGAGTATTATTTTCACAGTAGATTTTATGTTTACGCCGTAAAATTCTTGCGCTATGATTTCCGTCATAATACGTCTCAAAACCCGGCGGGTCTATTATTCGTCAGTCGTCTCTCATTCGGAATGAAAGGCGTAAAACAGTTTTACACTCGATATAAAGAGCATTCGTACGATTATGTACCAAGCGGAACACGTTGACACTGAGATGAACTCAGAGAATCGAAGATAGAACTAGATTGTGAATAATTATTATGAGTATATCACATCACTTATAGATAATGGATGAACATTACATTAAAGAAGACGCGTGCTTAGTATATAGCTGTATATAGAATATAGTAGTAGAATATAGTATATAGAATAGAGCTGTGTTCGGATTGCTTTCCATCGGTATGGTTAGCGACATGCACTCATACAAGAACAGTTTCAACTTAGTTATTTAAACATATGGTTAAATAGAGTATACATACGTCTTTTATTATAATCGATTGATTGATTACTCTATTTGTCACTTGGAAGTTCAATTTATGTGGAACAGTGCAGCGGCCAAAAATTTGTTACTCTTCAGCACTACACGGGGAGCACGTGCAAGAGAATGAGAGGTACACGTCTTGCAGACGTGAGTAACATCAGTTCCCAACTTAGTCTTCATGAGTGACAGCCAACTGTGAATGGCCTTAGAACTGGTAATCATTTTGAGGTTGGTTATACACGGTTATGTGATATGGTTGTGATGCGTTTTCTAGTGCAGGCGGACTATGACTCTCATGTTCAAAATATGTCACCAAGCATATGTTAGTATGTTCCTGCAGCCGCAATTGACAGTTATCCAGAGCCAGTACTCCTTTAGGCTTAACATATTTACCATCTTAGACCACACCGTCTTTTATAATCTTATAGGCTGTACTGATTAAATTAAAGTCAGGTGGACGGACTGCACGACATAAAAACAACGTCGAGACATAAGGACTGTCGACAATTGAAAACTTAAATGTA
The DNA here is from genome assembly GCA_015888305.1 of Antheraea pernyi. Classification (NCBI taxonomy): domain Eukaryota; kingdom Metazoa; phylum Arthropoda; class Insecta; order Lepidoptera; family Saturniidae; genus Antheraea; species Antheraea pernyi. The sequence continues at coordinate 453,644 of MU160891.1, read as the reverse complement.
CACAGGCTATGTTAATGTCCTATATTACCCGTCGCTAGTCTGACGCAAGCCGCGCAAGCGCAATACGGCCGGTCATGCTTACGTAGCATGTCATGACGTGAAATTATAAACATATCGCCTGCCAAAGATACCGCTCAACGCGCCTAAAGAAGTTTTGACTTCAAAAATCATATAAGCAGATTTTAAAGGATTTCTGCAATTTATATAAGAGAATGGAGCAACATTTTGAAATATTTTACCGGTAGGCGATAGGACACTACATTTCTTAATAAATTTGTGGCCTACCAATTTTTTTAGCGTTCAATCCGGCCCTGTTGTTCTGTTCGTAAACAGCTTTATTGCTCGTAATGTGACATATTATCTGTTATAAAATGTTCTACATCTTTTAATGTATATCGACATAAACTAAATTTACCAACGAACGGAGACGTATTTGTGTTTTGATGAAAGTAAAAATTAAATGTTGATTATAAGAGACATAATCTTCCCAACATCAGAGCTCAAATTGGTGAAGTTATTAATATAAAAAAATTAGGTCGAGGCAGTCATAAGGACTGCCGACAGAAGTGAAAATTAAAAATAATAAAATACATGTGTTCTCTTTTGAATTTTCATATTAATTATATTGTAATAGACAATATTCAATTTTCAGAATTTGCTTATTGAAATTGATAATATTAGTGTGGTTTTGATATCTATTAGCACTCGGAGCAATAATTATATACATTTTACAAAGCCTATTAATCAATCAAACGTATGATGAGATGCAAAATATCAATATTACGTGTACACAGACCCCTATACTACGCGTTGCTAGTCTGACGCAAGACGACTGGTCACGCTCACGTAGCATGTCATGACGTGTAATTATAAAGTTATCTCCTGCCTCAAATACCGCTCAACGTGCTTAAAGAAGTTGTCACTTCAAAAACAAGTGAATAATCTTTTTAAGTAGACATCTGTAATAAACAGGTTATGAAAGCAATTTAATGAAGATTACATTACTAACGAAGAAAATGAAACCAAATCTTCCTTAGCTGTACGATCATGTAATGAAATTAAATAACATTCTAAAAATATTTTTGAAGTTCTCGTTACTATAATTTGTCGCATTCACTCATTTTTATATGAAAATTTATACCAAATTTTTCTATTTTCCGTATGATTTTGATACAAGCCTTGTACTAGCTAGTTGTCAAACTATAGACACAGCAAAAAAAGAACTAGTCTAATAGGTGAAGTGATGCGCTTACCTATATAGATAAAAGGATAGAAATCGTGAATGTCTGCTATTGTGAAATATACTGGTAAATGTGTAAAGCCCATACAAGTACTAATATGAAACCGTTTCCACCGAGCGGCTGTGAATAATTTATGAACTTTAATATTTTATAAACTACACTCGGAACGTTAAGATAAATTTTTGAAAAGCATAATGGTTCAACTGACCCTTTTTAATATGCGTTATCATCATGTATGTTTTGAATATTTAAATTTATATTAATTAACTGTCACGTTGTAAAATACAAACATCTTCTAAACGGATGTGTATTCGAGGAGTGCGTCTTTGACACATTTATTTATAGATACATTTATTAAACCTTTACCTTTAAACATACTTGTTTTTGTCTATTTTTTATATCATAGGAGGCAAACGAACAGGTGGGTCACCTGATGTTAAGTGACCACCACCGTCCATAGACACTAGCACCACCAGGAGAGTCGCAAGTAAGTTGCCAGTCTGTGTTTGGAGGAATGGGGAGGGTTTGAGGGAATGGGATTTGAGGTGGTCTTCCGGCGCTCTCACTGACCGAACGAAACACAACAATGCAAGCACCGTTACTTCACGTCGGTGTCTCTGTGGGTCGGGTGGCTGACCGAACGAAACAATGTAAACACTGTTACTTGACGTCGGTGTTTCTGTGTGTCGGGTGGTAATATCCCGAACGAGCCGACCCATTCATACTGAAGCCAGTAATAGCTTCTACGTGACTCTACCACACTATCGATGACTAGAATTGTCTATGTTTACATTAAGTAAAATTACAAAACAAACTCCTTCATTGTAGTTTAAAATTCTTCGTATAATAATAAAATATAAATTAAACTAAATAAGCAAAATATTAGAATAATAATATTTTAAATTTCATATGCACAACTTTTTGTGCGATGACAGCTGAGTCGGTCGGATTTGCATTTCACAGGCAGACAATAACTTTTTGTTTGCCATTTTGAGAGATGTTATAAATACACGTCGCGTCGGCCTCGTAGTACTTCCTTTTTATTTTCAATTTATTGGAGGAGCCGCATGTTCATTACCATCATGAAGCACTGAAAAACCATTTTAATATGAGAGCCACGTGCTAAAATTCGGACAAATGCATCCGTAGGTTTCTGAACGTATATTTTGTAGCGGCTCCAGATTGCATTACCCTGCCTTATATTCACAAACCCCGATTCGTCGGGTTTTTTTTTTATTTTATTACCTGCCTGTTGTGCTGCCATCATCTCCTCTGGAGTAGGCGAGCTGTCTGGGGCTGATAGGTGTCCGATAGCATCAATCACTGCGGAGCTGTGATGACTAGTCTTCCCCATCTTGAGCCCGCGGCTCGACAATTAATTTAAATTGCTGATTCTCAACATCGTCGATCCTTCGGCAGGCAACTAAGTATATTCTTAGCATTACCCTACCTTTAGTTTTTAGTTAGTGGACTTTTTATTTTCATATGTATATAGTCATGACTCACGTACTACGATGATTTTTTTTCTTAACCGAGTGAAATGAGTCGTAGAGAGTGAGAAATATTACAATTAGGGGTTTTTATTTTGTAATTTACAATAGTAAAATAGTAAAAAGTATTTATTTAACAGGATGACGTTACATGGCATAAAAATAACTGTAGATTCCCGCACTAGGAACTGAATCTTATGTCGCGGGTAATCATTCAAAACTACGTTACAAAATTTATAACAATTAAATTTATCTTTGTTTCTTTTTTTAAATTAAATTTATTATCCTGCTTCAAATCTGTTTTATTGTTTCTGAGACGAAGATAAACACAGTCAGAACCTTTTTCTTCTCAGTTTGTAAATCGATTTTCATTTTATATTAGTGGCTACTGAATTAATACTGTTACATTAAACAAATTTGGAAATAATTACCTTTTTTCATGTCATGGAAGAGTCAAAGTCTTTATCCATAAGTCTCTATTTCACAATCCTTAAGTTTGCAGTCTACAATTTTTGTACAAAATTAAATACAGTTTTACTACTTGGGAAAAGAAAACAATAATAAGTACTTACAATCATTTTATATATTAACATATCTTTATATATAAATTTCTTCTGTACGTGTGCATGTCACTGAACTCCTCCCAAACGGTTGGGCCGATTCTGATGAAATCTTGTGTGCATGTTCCAGTGGATCCGAGAACGGTTTAGATTCACAATTGAACTCTGTAGGTCGCGCTGTGGTTGGCTTTTCGGTTACTTTTAAATTATCAAAGCAGGACAACGTCCGCAGAGAGCGCTAGTTTTATATAAACGTGTGAAGAACAGCCTTTGATTTACGTACGGTCTACATCAGTTAAGACAACGTGCTCTATAAATTTAACTATATAGCTCTAGAGGTAATTATCGTTACAACTAATATTGTGATGGTAGTCCTACGCAACGAATAACAGATCGTTCAAGGTCACATCGTGATTCCGCTGTTGATTGTCCGCTATCCGTTATTATTATCCGCTATTCCTTATTATTGTTAAAACGACGATCGTGGACCAGAATTGAACGACAATAGATATGAAATAAGAAGAACAGTTTATGTTGCTCATATTTAAAATCACGAAAGAATATACATTTCACTATTGTATCATCCTCAGAAATTGCAATATGATAGAAAATACGAGAATAATTAGTAGAAGAATAACAGTATATAACAATAATTGTTGTAAAATAACTCAGTATTGATATATAACTGTTATTACCTTTTATATATACAACGTCAGACAACATTTGGAGTTCTTGACGGGATCTTGGTCTGTAATGTAGTGGATTTTATTTTTTATTCATAATCTTGTGTTACTTGACTCTATATTGTGTAAAATTGGTGGTGTTTTATGTAATATAGTTTGATTATTGTGCATAAGTGAAGTGAATAGAAAATAATGCCACGGACCATGAATTTTGAGATGCCACAAAACTCCATGGAAAGTTCTAACAAGATGGCCACCATCTTGTTAGTTCATTGTCATTATATCAAGAAACTTGTAATATCGATACTCACTTGACAATGGCAGTAATAGTCTACTAGAAGACTGATTGCCAAAAATGAAATGAAAGAAGAACTTTAATAGTCTACTAGAAAACTGGTTGCCAAAAATTGAATGGAAGAAGAATTTGTAATATTATTAACTACTCGACAATGGGAGTAATAATCTAAAAGATTGGTTGCCAAAAATAAAGTTAAAAAAAAAGATGGCCACCATCTTGTTAGTTTAATGAAATTTTATCAAGAAACTTGTAATATCCATACTCACTTGACAATGGCGGTAATAGTCTACTAGAAGACTGGTAGCCAAAAATGGAATGGAAGAAGAACTTATAATACTATTAACTACTCGACAATGGCAGTCATAATATAAAAGATTAGTTGCCAAAAATAAAGATACATTAAAAAAAAACATCAGACAACATTTTCACTTGATTTTTTGGCGGGATCTTAGTTTGCCAATAGATTTAATATTTTATACATAATCTTGTGTTATTTTACTCTATATTTTGTAATATTAGTGGTGTTTTATGTAATATAGTTCAATTATTGTACACCAATGAAGTAGATAGGAAATAATATCACAGACCATGTAATCTGAGATGCCACAAAAACTCCATAGAAAGGTTTAAGGGGGCATTGTTAAAACATTGAAATTATCACAAGATACTTATAATATTATCTACTCGGCAATGGCAGTAATTATCAAGAAGACTGGTTGCTAAAAATAAAATTTAAAAAAACATTTTCATCTAGGTATATTTAATTTAGATTTTGGAACGTGACGTTAGTTTATTAAACAATGATAATAAATTAAAAACGATCTTTAAAGTAAATCAGCAATTTTTAAATTATTTTGTCAGGCAAAAACTCGTTACAATAAAGAGTGAGGGATCGATTAATAACGAAACCAGCAGGAAACCACGTCGAGGGATTGGACGCCAGTCACCAACTCGATTACAAAGGGGCATTATTTAACACCCCTAAGTGTTGCCACGCTTCTACTGTCCGTTATACGGATAGCATGTCTTTATTTTTATTTTCGGTTTTCAAGATTGAAGATGATTAGGTAATAAAACTCTTTAAAAACCTTATCAACAATTTTCCTACAATATTCCCGACAAATTTTACATCGTCACGAAATTATTAATAAGAACGAGGTTCCTTAACGCAACTTGCGGTAGGAGTTATCTGGTAGAAGTCATCCCGTAAGAAAAAAACACTATGCCGCCGAGATACAACTTTCTATCTGTCTTTTTCTTTCTGTTGTATACGAGTTTATGTGCGCATGCGAGTTTTAAATGACGAGCATTGTGCACTGTCGGTTGTATAACCTCAATACCGAACGCCTGAAAATTCCAATGAAGTTTTTTATTTAGCACATTTTTATACCATTTAAACTATAATCCACTATATTTATATCTAATTATAATAAATGGATATTTTCCTAAATGTTCCTGAAATTTTTGATTTCATTACTTACCTTATGTTACATTAAAACGTAAACAAATTTAGTGAGATATATTTTTAAGGGAAGTATTTTTCTTGATTGAATTTATCACAAGGACGCATACACGCAACAACATCAACAATCGACAACAAGCATTGTGTGAGCCGCGCAATTAGTCTTCGTCAACGCGCCGCGCGTGGTACAAGAAAGCTTTGAGACGCGAACCTACACAAAACACGCCGCGAGTGAAAATATGTATATTTTGTGAACGGACGCTATACCGCTATACGTATAACGTATACGTTACCAGTGATACCAGGACGAACCTCAACCAAGTACGTGTCATACACACGTACACATTTTCTTTCACACATTTTCTTTTTCCCAGATCAATCGATTGTATAACTTTGAATCCCGCGATTGAGCATGTATCCGTAATACCTTTGCCTTCACAGACCGGCAAAAAATACAGTCCACATCTCTGCTTATATTAAACCCACAAATCAATGGAGGTGAAGAACAAGTGATTCGACCACACTACCTACCGGTTCAAGCCACTATTCCCTCCAATATTTTGAGGGGCATGCACACACGCATGATGTTTCTAGTAACATAAACAATACAGTCCAAAAATTACAAGCTTCATGTCATCATTTGTCATTATCACGTAGGCTTCTTAATACACTCGGTATTTTGTTAAACTTATTCTGGCAACTCTGAGTGTTGGTGTTATATTTGTAAATATACAAGAGCTATTTGTGAACGTTGATGCCACTTTGAAAATTATAAGTTATTTTTAAAGTTGGAAACTCAATAATTCGACATTTGAATATTTGATAAAACAATATATGTATAATTGATTATAGATGTGGAGATTTTCGCGGGTTCTTAGTCTGTTATGTAGCTTTATTTTATTAATAATCTTGGGAATATATTTTTATTCTATATTTTGTAATATTGGTGACGTTTTACTTGTCTAGCTCGGTTATTGTGCATAAGTGAAGTGTATGGGAAATAATACCACGGCGCATGAATTATGAGAAGCCACAAAAACTTCTTGGAAAGTTCACTGACAAGGGAGGTCACCATCTTGTTAGAGCATTAAGTTATTCTTAGACTCTTGTAATATTATTACCTACTCGACAATAGCAGTAATAATATGTAAGATTGTTCGTCAAAAATAATTTAAGATAAAAATTTATAGATGAAGCACAAAACTGTCAAATTAATAACTGTATTCATGACGTTTATCTGCATTATCTATAACAAAAACTTTATGATTAACTACCTACTCGTATGGTAATTGGTCCCATCCTAAAGGTCGTAGCATGATGGTGGAAGTCAATATTTCTCTCAAAATATAAGCTATACAATGTAAAATTATTTATTTAAACTTGACCGGAAGTTTTAAATGTTCATACAAACAAATATAAAACTAAAGATTCTCTTGTACTTTATAATATAAGTATTAACTGTACGGTAGAGTATATAAGTACTAAGTACTAATACTAACTAGAGTATATAAGTACTAAGTAAATAAGTACTATTTTCTTTTAATTCATAACCTAGACAAAGTTTCTTGTTGCATACTTGCAGATAGGTATTTGTAATTAAGTTAATTGCCTGTTATCTGGTGATCAGCACACAGTTATGAGTATAGCAGAACCCTTGTAGGGTTGTATGAAAAAAATATAATACTTTGCTTGGAATAAAATATTTCTTTTAAATTATTTATTTATCTATTTATTCTAAAATAAACTCTACAGTTTTAAACGCGTCTTCACACCTATACATTTTTCCAACTATCTTTTTCAACTTCTGCTCGCAACTTCGTCCGCGTGGAATAGTTACTTGGGCACACGCTAACTTTAACCCGCGACTTCGTTTACGTAGAAGGTGATAATATTTATAAATAATACGTACGTTAACCCTGACTCCTATTGGTCTTAACGTTATGATATAAATTCCTTCCTCGATAAATGTGCTGTCTAACACTGAAATAAATATTCATATCGGCCCAGTAGTACCTGAGATTAGCGCGTTCGAGCAAACAAACTTTTCAGCTTCATACTCTTAGCTCAATCATAAGATCATCTCTTTCACACGATGTTTGCTCCATATTAATGAAATAACATATCACAGACATTTTAACTTTTAATTTAGAACTTAGAAAATTTAGAAATTTTAATTCATACTTACTATAAACATATAAGTCAATATTGTTATATTTATCAAATATTGTACGAGTATCTACAAATATGACAAAATAAAGCTCTTATTGTTAATTCATGTAGATATAATATGCAAATAAAAATAAGAAGCATTTATTCTCTTCATTGTAAACCTCTACATAACATTGCAAGTATGAAACAATATTTATTTATGTATAGAAAAGCGCTACAGATAATTTCCATTATTAATTAAACCATAAAATCCATCTTTTCTTATTTTGCAAAATATCCATTATTGTTTTATCTAATATCATTTTCTAAGAACTATTTCTTTACCTTCTAGTAATTGGTGCGTTTTTTTATATTTATTTAAAATAGTAACGTGCACGTTGAATATCTCGTTACGTATGTTTTCAGCTGTCGTCTCGAAGAAGTTTTCAACGCGGGGATCGTATTCTTATGGTTTCATGACGCTTATTCAGCACTTTCACAACACAATTATTATTTATTCATTGAAAAACTACTTTGGATAGCTTAGTTTTATAACTCTTTGATTTGCATTGTGGTAGGGCTTTTCTAATGCCCGCCTGGGCAGCTATCACCTTCAGGTTAATAAACTGTGACCGACTATCTATAAGTGAGCTCAGGCAGTTACACTTGAAACCTAGTTTGGCTCTAGGTTTAACGGGTCGTATTACGCCACATACTCATTTAATATCAAATGAGGTTGCGGACAAACGCTATAAAGTACAATAATACTATAAGAAAGCAATTAGTATTTTAATTGTAGGTGTCGAAGACATAATATGTAATCAGTTTTGAAGGTGATAGAGCCACGCTGTAGCTATTACTAGTTTCAGCATGAATGGGTCGGCTCGTCCGGGGTAGTACCACCCTCTCACAGAACACCGACGTGAAGTAACTATGCTTGCATTGTTGCGTTTCGCTCGGTCAGTGAGAGAACAGGAGGCCCACCTCCCCTTCCTTTCCCCCTTCCTTTCTCTCCCCCCCTCCCCCCAACACAGGGTATCAACGCACTTGCGACTCCCCTGATGCTGCCAGTGTCTATAGACGGTGGTGATCACTTAACATCAGGTGACCCAACAGTTCGTTTGCCGTCATTTGACTTAAAAAATAAAAGTTATATTGGCCACATTTAACTATATTTGTATGGGCCCAAAACTTCGTCCTTAATTCGTTATTTGCGCGTATAAACATTTAATTAACCTTCATACTTTTGCTGGATAAATCGATATTTCAATAAACATACATTCGCAATTAAAAATATATACTTTGAGATCATAACATATAAGAGAACCTAGGGTTGTCGCCTTATAAATTATTGAAAAATTATATTAACGTATTATTAAACATAAAAGTGATGTAAATTGTATGAAACGCATATGCATGTTTATGCGCATGAGACATGACGCGAAATTATAAATTTATCTTCTCCCAAAAAACAATACCGTTCAACGCGCCTAAAGAAGTTCTCCACCTAAAAAAAGTAACTAAAAACGCGTAAAGGGAGTCTATATTTAAACTGTGGTTGCCCGTAATCCTTCATGTATTTGGCGACAACTTGAAGTTACTAGCTAGCCAGTTGTTCATCACAAAGAGCCTATGTTGCAACACACAGGTGCTTGCGAGACGCCAATGTGTTGCGATACGGTGGTTAGGGACCGCTACATTGTACTATAACTCGCAACTAGATGGCGTTAGAATATATTTTGTTGTTATTGAGTTTTATATTGTATTCCCATTGTTTTATTCTAACGTATAAGCTACATTACTGTAAAGTTTTATTATAATTCGCTATTTAGTTTTTGATTAGAAGAATAACAAAGATCGTTATCTTCGTTTCACCAAGATGTTTTCCTTAATCGAAAACTAAAGCTTATTGCGAAATTCGTATTTAATATTTATCGATCACCGTGGTGTTGGAAAACGTCACTACTGGGCCATCGTCGCTTCTTCTGTTAAACATCTGTCCTATAAATATTATTAACTTTGTAAAGTTCTAATATAAATAAAGTTGAATACACGCAACGTATCTTGTATCGGATTATAAAGCTGCCAACCCACTTTGTTTGCACACGTCTTTAAGATGAACCGATGATGGATCAGTTGATAGCGTGTTCGGACACCTCGTCGATTGACGTAAATTTGAATCCTTGGTTTCGGTGAAGAAAGATATCGCGATGTAACTGTGGCATGGTGGTAGGGCTTTTACTAAGTCCGCCTGGGTACTACCAGTCTGAAATAGAAAATCTGTCACCAACCACCAGTTTTCTCTATATTTAGCGTGTTTACCATCTTAGACTATATACTCATTTAACATTAGATGTAACTGCGGTCAAACTCTATAACCTACATAATAATGTCACAATTCAAAAAGGTTAAGCAAAAAAAACTCTAATGAAATTCCCATAGTAGCCGCAAGAGTAAATAAAAAAATCCCAACCCTAACCACGATCGTACCTATTACAAAGCTGTCGACAAAATCTCCCACTCGGCAGTTTATCAAAGATAATCTCACCCAACAGATACTTCGATCACGTTAAACGAATTTATATCCAATAAAAGCGGCCTATAAAAAGCTCAGGAATTCGTAGCGGTGTATGAAATTTTTCTTATTATATTTGATCTGTTCGGAAATTATCCGGTGACCTTTTTAACGAGGTCTTTTTTAAAGATTACCTTTGCCGTTTAATAGACGATGAATGTATACGCTTTGTATATTCATAATAAAATTAATTCTATACTTTTGAATTACAATTGAGAAAATTGTTGGGAATTAAGAACGCAATCATGTGGCTAATTGTGTCTAGTTTTATGTTTGTCCTATTACTAGTTTAATTTTATTACTGGCAAAATTATTTCCTTTTAATTTAATATTAGGTTCCATCGACCCTTTGCTTTTTTTTTTAATATTACAAGTATATTTAAAACACAGGAAAACGAGTGTGTACGAAGATGGTTATAAGATGATATATAGCTGCTACTAATGTCTATGATTTTAATTAATTTATTTTTTTCAGACTATTTTCTAATTATTCGGTTCATTTTACTTTTATGGTTGCATAGCTGTATGTAGGTTAGGTTATGACGGGACTAACATGATAATCTCCCTTAATAAAATTAGGATGTAATAATTAACAACATTCGCGTGCACTATCAAATTAATCATTCTAATGTCAATAATACACGCAGGCTGTTAATTATAAAAATTGTTGTAATTAACAAAACCCCAACACAGGGTAGAGATAAAGGTCGCAATAAGCCGTTACTAAAAAATACACCTGTACTGTTCCGTTGGAGGTTTTCCCTTTAAATATCCAATTACGCGGGAAGTCGGTTGTGATAAAAATAACTTTTCTTTAATTAAAAATTCCGGGTCCTATTCTCGGTACATCAAAACTATTAAGTTTAGATTTAAATTTTACTGTATTTTCTTAATATATTTTAGTATTTAATAATACATTTAGAATTGTAACTAGTATTATAAACGCGAATATGAGCGTTTGTTTGCTCATTTGTAACGTTTTTAGACGTTAACTACAAACCGATTATTATGAAATTTTGCATACCTACACGTGTTTAGGGTTACAGGAAAGTTTATAGCATTCCTTTTATTCAAAACAGTACCTACTTTTCTCGAGGGATAGGTCAAATTTGCATTAACACGAGGAAAGCCGCTAAGAGAACTTGTAATAATATAAATAAGCAAGTTTGTGAGAAGTAAGGGATCTTGTTATTCTTTTAAGCAAAAACTAAATAGCGAATTTTAATAAAACTTCACAGCTAAGTAGCTATGTAGCAAACTTATAGATTATTATTATTATTATTGAAGTTATACTTCTTTTGGCGCGTTAGGGAAAAATGATGAGAGTAAATTTAAACATTGCGCGCGCACACCGTCACGAAAAACCAACACCCTGAAGTTATTACGATGCGCGCGCACACCGTCACGAAAAACCGACACCCTGAAGTTAGCTATAGTCAACATTTTGTTTCTTTGAATTTGTTGTTTGTATTTCTTTGTATTAAAATTTTCAATGTATTAAATACCTTTTTTCTATTGTTAGTGTCGTTTTTTCTACAAACGCAGTATAAGGCGAAAGATTAAATTTTTGAAAAGATTTTTATCTTGTTACGCCAAGAAGCATAACTTCTAACGCGTGTACATAAGTACACAAACAATTTTTTTTTCCAATTCATATAGCTTCATAAAATTATGTTCTATCTGAATTTAATAGAATTAAAAATAATTATATCAACGTAGTACAACGTAGACTAATTAACAGACATATTATTAAAACAAACAAACTTTTTATGAACATCATCGAAAGCTTATAGCTAATTATCGAAGTTATCAAAAAAAATCGCTAAATAAATCTCTTTTCATTCACGGTGACCGAACACGGAGGATTATTAATAAAATTCTGTATGGCTTATGCCGATGAGATTAAAGATAATCCTGATTTTTTCCTTTCATGTTATTTACGATTTTTTTTATTAATTAACGCTGACTCAACGACACGAGCACGTACCTTTTTAATTGGATAATTTCGTAAGTATTTCGGCTCGAAATCAGTCTTGTATTTTCAAGGTAGATGAAATGTAATTACCCTGCAGACATTTCAGATATAAATTTATCATCCCTATTTTTAAATTCAGTATTACTGTTCTATTTCTACATTTAATCGAGCGAATGGAGACAAAATTTTTATTAGTAAGTACCATTGAAAATATTATTACCATGGATTGATGACAGTACGATTTGCCGCCGGGAAGCAATCATAGGTATGAGATTACGCTCAGGACACATCCCATGTAAAAAGTTCATCTACTTGATGCGTAAAGTATCATCACCACTCTGCCAGACTTGTGGGTTCATCGATGATGTACATACACCACATCTTGCCAGAATGTGTTCGCAGCGAAGATATTAGATCTCGGCTTAATGCTTCTGGTTCGTTCCACACGGGTTTGTACAATTCCTTATTGTCAGAACCCGCTTGCTAAAGAATTGTACAAAATTAATATAAGCTATTGTTAAGTTTATTGTCATTGTTATTGTTATATAGTTGTATGTCACTTAGGCGATGTAGTCGCGCAGGCGACTAAGCCTTCATTAAATAAATTAAAAAAAAACATTAAATAATATTAAATTAAATTGATATAGTTCAAGCAATGACCATATAAAACTTAACAATAGTAAAATAATAAAAAATAGTGTAGCGCCATGTAGCGTCTTCAAGTATTAATAAATACATATTATTATTTGCATGGAGTATTATTGTATAAATATTGTGTATTAAAAACGTAAGGAGCGTGAATTATGATGAATAAAGTTTAATATTAAATTGTTAAATATTAAAATATTAAATAATAAACAAGAGTTTCTATTCATCGTTGGTATGACAAAAACGATTTTTACAATTTGTTCCTTAATAAGTACCTTAATAACTACTAAAAAAAATGGGTTGTCGAAAGGAAATGAAAAATATACTGAACTCTTTTGTCATCGCCTATTTATATATTTAGATTAAATTAGCCAATCTAGATTGATTGAGAAAACTATTATAAAGCTAAAAAACTATTTTGAAATTTGAAATTCAAATAATAAATATTGTGTTTTTAATCTTTCACAAATGATATAGTAAGCAGACTCTTTCGTATTTAAAGAACCTGACAACATTCTGAACAATATAGGTCATTTTGAAAATGGAACAGGAAAATAACAGCACAGAGACCTCATATAGCGCGACAATAGGAACCCATCGAAGTATGAACTGCCGTGTGCAGCCTTTGTTTCCTCTCACCTTTGTACATACTAAAAGAGCAACTAGCAAGCGACATACACTAATGAGAAGAAGTTTTAATAAGGCCGTGGAGTTCTAATTTCGAAATATTCAAAACTCGTCAGTAAACAAAATATGGCAACCAATGACATTACTACATTAAGTGTCCTAACAAATCATGAATAAATGACTAAAATATTAAATAGTTTACAACCTTTGTGGAGATATTACATCCGTTACAATATATTTAAATTGTTACTGAAGACAAACGCACGTTAACTGCTGACTGCTCTAACGACATAACAAAACTTATTAATTGGAATCTACAATGGACAATTTATTGACTTGTCGATATTAATTACATTGTTGTATGGGTTGTATACTTAATAACTATTATTTGCTCTATTTGATGTATTTGTTAAACGTTTGGACTACATTCTATCATTGTATTTGGTGTATGATTTTGAAGCTAATATTTGTAAGTTCGTAGATCTGAAATTGAATTTTGACCTTAAAATCTTCTTTGTGTACTAAGTTTGAAAATGAATGATTGGGGACTTAGGCAAAGAGTTTATTTATTCCATTAAGAGAGAACAGTGCCACATAGAGGTGGTTGTGTGAAAAATAACTAACATTAAAGTCCACGCTCGGAATATGCAATATCTGATAATGAACTAATAAAGTACCTTCTTTTGATTTTTCTACAAACTATAGAAATTGAGGTTTGTATAACTTTAAATTAAGACGTGTCTTTTCTCTAAGTTGGTTTTTATGAAATTAAGCAATATATATAGCCCCAAGCTACATTCTCATAAACTCTGAAAACTCCCTAAAAAACGTGTTTAGAAGTAGACTTATTGTATTTTGTTACATTCTCTTTATCCTTCGCAATCAGTTTTGTGAATTATATTTATTATACCTATAAAATCCAGAGTTATATTTTAGTATTAAAGGTCTTGTATTAAACTTGACTAGACGAATGGAACATATTCTATCTGGTGACGACAACTGGTCCCCGATAGAACCAATGGATGATGCGTTTAGAATTTACTATAATTAAAACACTTCCACATATTCTTCTTTTCCTCGGTTATCCACTAAGTTATACCCTTTCTCTATTTTTATAAAGGATGTTTAACGTTAGTTAGTTATACGATACGTTTTACATTGAAGCACTGGTCGAGTTTTGCATGTCACAAATAGTACCCAATTCAAACGCCATTCCGATCTGTCGTCGCGACGTATTTGCATCTCAAGGATTGCGAGTTCAATCCCCAGTAGAATAGAGAGTAGGTTCGAATGCGTTGTGATATCTAGTTTGCGATGGATGTATAAGAATTGTATATTTGTTAGCTAGTTTTGCAATGATGCCGGTGCCTTGTAGTCCTTCCCGTGTATAATTTTTTTCACCATTATTTGCAAATGATGGTGTATATTCAAGGTGCATCTATCTTCATAAATAATGCTGTGATAAGCTGTTCAATATTGGTCGTAATCCCAGAATCAGTTTAAACCTTCTGAAAAACCAAGTTTCTTGATTATTGCACCGTGCATGGCATTTATTGACTATAATATTCAAGTCGAATGACAAGAAACCTGCGTTAAGATTCTTACTTAACTAATTTAGTATTTTAGGCTTAATATTTCTATCTTTATAAACTTAATCGTCATCTACATTAGGTAATATGAATTTCTTTTCTTCTAATTTAAGCTTAACGTTATTCTTTTGCAAAAGGCATTATTCTCAATATAAAAGGTTACGTAGAAAATAATCTTTACGAGTTCAAGAGAGAACCTGAATGTTTTTCTTACCAGATTTTTTAAGTTTATTTAATTTATATAAAATAAATCCGTTACAGTTTTAAACGTCTTACTAACTATACGAATGATGCTTAAATTCTTAATACCTAGATGATATCGACGTTAACTCCGATGATTTCACAGAACTTTTTCCCTGACGCACCAATTTTGCAGAACCACTCTATATAAGCCAAATCAATATAGACACCTTGCGTATGACAGGTTAACGATGGACTTTTAATTTAATTCGCTCATCTTAATTTCGTCTCAAGTCTAAACGAAACGAAATGGATATCATCACCAAAATGTTCCGAAATTATAATTTTCTTATAAATTTATATTGTTGCTTTATTTTATGCTAACTGATATCCGTAACTTGGACTACCTTTTTATTGTATATTAGGGGGTAAACGAACAGACGGGTCAGCTGATAGTAAGTGATCACCGCCGACCACAGACACTAGCAACACTAGAGGATTCGCCAGTGTGTTTGGGAAAGTGGGGCGGAGGGGGAAGTGGGGGAGGAAGATGTCGGGAGGGAGGTGGTCCTCCGGCACTTTCACTGACCGAACGAAACGCAACAATGCAAGCAATGTTACTTCACGTCGGTTTACTATGAGAGGGTGGTACTACCCCGGACGAGCTCGGTTTCATGCTGAAACCAGTAATAGCTTAAGTGTGGCTCTACACGACTTTTGACGCTATCTAATAACAATTTGTTACAAAACGAAAATGATAGTATAAAATCGTGGTTTTAAAAATATTTTAATTTATGTTTGTGCGTCTATCTGTCTCACACACATTCACAAAATATAGGCCAATTTTACTTTATAATAAAGAAATAGGGTTCCATGCAAATATAATAAACTAAAGAAGCGGTGTCCACAACCGCAAACGCCCAACGTGCGCATTTACACAGAACAATATTGTTTTTGCTAAATTGCACGCGATCCAAGTCACGAGTAATAGCTACTTCTTTATAATACTATATATATAAAACAGGAAAGGAAACCTTGGAGAGTACACGATAAACACAAAATAAATTACTTTTATTTTTATGACATATATTTTTCCAACTTTCAATACATTTCTATTATATACAGTATATACTATATCGATTAGTCCAATACCATAAGGTAAAGTGGTAACCCTACTACGGTTGTGATAAATTTCTTTTTCAATAAAGCTCACAACTGCCGTCATAATGGTTAAGCGATACACGCAGATTTTATATTAAATTATTATTATATCTTTAACAAAAGCGTCCATAATTTATAAAATATCACCATGATTTTTCATTTCTATTATATGATCGTTATTCTTCATCTATTATTTTACAAAAATTTATTGTATATAATGATAGAATATTTTATGTTTTTTATGTTATGGTTGTGGATAAATTAAATGCCGTTTACGTTGGAAGAAATTTATTTGTACTAGCAAAGACAACAATCAAACAGATTCACTATGATGAGGTTACACTATGTTCGCACAAACGTCTTATAATGCAGTGTTTTATATTTCTTCCTTTTAGCTCTCTTTGAATTGACTTTGATATCTAGAACTATCCAACGATATATTAGAAATCTCTGAAACTGACGTCCTAATTCATGAAATTCGACAATATTCGAGACATAATATTTATAAAGCCAGAGCGATAAGGTATCAACTTGTGTGTTTGTGGTTCCCACGCCCGATGACTCACCTATTATTATTATATAACTATCATGTAATATTATATCTATTGCAACAACAAGTACTCATATAGGATGTACCAGTATTTAAATTACTGCGCATGCTTCTACGTGATAAAGCAAATTAAAATTATTAAAAGTCTCATGAGAAATCTTTATTGTGTTAAGTAATTTTATCACCAAAATTAAAAATATTATTTTTTTACACTATCCCATTTTGTTATATTATTTATTTAATAAATATTATGCACAGAAAGGTACTGTAATAATGTTCGGATAAAAAATAACTCATTACCATGTTAAAAGTAACAATTTTATAATTTATGCGAGTGGAGCTGTGGGCATTACTTACCTATATTTTATATTGTTAATATATGTAAAAATGGTACTTAAACACCCCTATAATATCCATATTCATATAACACAAAACGACTCGTAAATAATGTGAAAACGCTACAACGAGGTCACATTTATATTTCCCTGACAAATCCACCTGTCTACCGCTAAACAAGATAGATTCACAGAGCCGGTTGTCTGGGTAATTTTTACCAAACATTTTTGTCACGTCGCGCGCCTTTCTGATCCTTCCCTAAAAGTTTGATGAAATCGGGAAATAGATATAAATGGTTATTTACATATTATAGAACTTATATCCCTTATAAGATGGATGACAATGAGAGACAATGGTTCCGCGATCATTTACTTTTATTGTACGGTATTATAAATCTATATTACATAGAAATGAGCATCCTAACTAATATTATAAAATAGAACGTGAACTTGTTTGTTACGCTTCTTACGACTAATTTAAAGCAATCATAGTGAATTTATGCGTACACGTTGCTAAGGGTACAAGGACATAAAATACTTTTCGTCAATAAAAAGGACTGTTCCTAATGGATAGCTCAAATCTTTATTAACGTGAATGAAGCCGCTGGCAAAAGCTAGTAATATATATACCTATACATTATATATATATATATATATATATATATATATATGTGTGCGTGTACACATATATCTAAATGTATAAAAATCCAGTGTCATGATGCTTTTCCATGATGAACTCCCAAACTACTCAACCGATCTTTATAAAAGTTGGCATTTATGTATAATTTGGTCCAACTAGGGATATATGATAATTTATTTTTACTGTTTAGCATGAATGGGTCGGGTAGTACCAGCCTCTCATAGAAAACCGACGTCAAGTAACAGTGCTTGCATTGTTGCGTTTCGTTCGGTCAGTGAGAGCGCCGGAAACCCACCTCCCCTCCGCTCTCTTCTCTCCTCCTCCTCTCCCTCCCCTGACCCTTCTTCCAAAGCGTGGCAACGCACTTGCAACTCCTCTGGTGTTGTTAGTGTCCATGGACGGTGGTGATCACTTAACATCCGGTGACCCACCTGTTCGTTTGCCACATATGAAATAAAAAAAATAAAAATTTCAAGAAATGTCCTCAATATTTTTTTATTACAAATTAAATGACTGTCAATGTTGATTATTGTTATTAATTGTAAGTATCATAAGTCTCGAACAGATGGCGCTTACAATTATTTTGTTGACAGAGATCTGTAGGACCAACAGTTATAGATATCTTACAGATGTTGCCACGTTTTAATTTTGAATTTCTTTTCCATAACTGAGCCACAGCAACACGTGGTCAGCTCCGCTAGTAATATTATAAATGAGATAATAACTATTGAAATTAAACCAAATTAGAACGTGGGTTCTTGGTATTTAGTATTGATCATTACAGATAACTCATTGACGGCTCCATTTTTTAAATTGCTTTTTCCACTCCAGTTTATTTTATGGTCCACGTGTTCTGTTACTACGTAACCTCTTTTTTTCTATATCAAGTTTTTAGGCAGACTCGTTACCACATAATACCAAATACTTTATCATAATTTTAAATCAACATCTAATATTTGAGCCACAGCAACGCGTGGCCGGGTCAGCTAGTATATAATGAAAATACAGTATCGCTTGAATCACATCAGTACTATTGTACGTATCGGTATACTATGGCCATGCGATGCGGAATTTTTCATAGTAAATTCTACGATATATCTCATTGATCTTGTTTTATTTTACATTATAGAAAATAGTGTTATATAGTTATAGTATATATGGTATGTATCATAATAATAGTGTAGCTGTATACTGTTATAGCTATATATATACGGGTACATACCGCAATAGTTATGCACGTTTGTTAAATCGTATAGTTTTCATGTATAGTATATGTTTATTCGACCGTGTTTTATAGTAAATTTGTAATAGATATAACATGTATTATTGGATACTAAACGCTGTGCATAGATTTAATAACAATGTTTAGAATAGTTGTAACTGATATAGAATTGTTTAATATAGTGCTTAGATATTAAGAATATTGTAATATTTCTTGTATCTAAATAAATAGAAAGCGAAGGGTGACTCATCGCAATGTCGCCCCGCCTGTATAGTTAGTTAGGATGCGCTTTGACGCTGCGCACGCAACCAAGGGCTCGGATTTGTGGAGCACCGCAGGCGTGCGTAGGCGGTTCTTTGTCCCGACATCGTGTCTGAGAGCGGCCTTAAAAACGGGCGCGGGCGGTATAGATACCCTGTTTTAAACGAGTCTGCATACGAGCGCATCCTTCGTAGCTTCACTAGTAATAAATCTTTTATTTCGAGTAAACCTCAACGTTTTTCAAGTTCAACTTCGGAATCAGCAAATCATCGCTATAGTTTGTGAGTCATTCGTTGATGGCTCACATATATATATTTGTGATTGAGAAACTTCATCGTTTCACCATTCTTTATAAAAATCGTCACACATGTGTCTTTTTATAAACGCCGCGACCCTCCAACCACATCCGACGCGGTGTTGCCAATACATTTTTGAAATATATAATTTATGTTGTTCCCAACACTATAAAAAGACACATGTGTACAAACATTACTTGAACACGTTGCAATTTAGACCTAAGTGGAAAAATGTATTACCTAACATAGACATAGGCTCACTTGTTATTTTATGTGACAACAATACTCCTCCTATGTACTGGCCTATGGCGAGAGTAACAAATGTATTTCCACCTGAAGTATTCTCAGAGAGACTTACAGAACATGACACATGTGAAAAATTATTCAATGAAAATATAAAACTTAATAATAATAAATTTGAAGTTCCGTTACCTCTAAAATTGCCTCTTGACTCTATCAATGAAGTTCTGGGAGATTCATTACACTTTGCATTGCAAAGATTTCATAATTTAGAAAAAAGACTCCAAAAAGATCCAATTTTGTTGAAAATGTACAAAGGCTTTATAAGTGAATATTTGGATCTTGGTCATGGTACTAAGTTAGATATTAGCGAATATAATTTATCCTCAGATCCAGTTTATTTCTTACCGCACCATCCTGTTGTCAACATGGATAAAAAGACAACTAAATGCAGGATAGTGTTTGACGGTTCAATGAAAACAAACACAAAAGTGTCACTAAATGATTTATTATTAAATGGTCCAGTAGTTCAGAAAGAATTATTTGATATTCTTACATTATTTCGATTAGACCAATATGTAGTTCTAACAGATATTAAACATATGTTCAGAGCGATATCATTATCAACAGAATACCGTTCTTTACAAAACATTCTCTGGAGGGACTCACCGAATCAAAACCTTCAGTGCATTCAGTTAAATACAGTTACATATGGGCTTAAAAGCTCATCATACTTAGCAACA
This sequence comes from Antheraea pernyi, assembly GCA_015888305.1. Taxonomy (NCBI): domain Eukaryota; kingdom Metazoa; phylum Arthropoda; class Insecta; order Lepidoptera; family Saturniidae; genus Antheraea; species Antheraea pernyi. The sequence continues at coordinate 432,720 of MU160891.1, read as the reverse complement.
AGGTGTTTACTTGAACTAGCTAAGCAATATGAATCTGATTTTCCAAGTGCATCATTCATATTAAGAAATCAGACATATGTTGATGACATTCTAGCCACAAATGACTCCTTGGAAGCATTAATAGAGTCCAAGAATCAAATATGTAAACTTTTACAGATAGGAGGTTTTCAACTTCATAAATGGTCATCTAATAAGGCTGAGATTTTACATGATATCCCTATAGAAAATCAGTACTTTGACGAAATTGAGTTACAAAAAGATAACTTATTCATAAAAACACTAGGTATAAATTACAATATTAAATCTGACTCCTTCATTTTGTCTGCTCCAAATTTATCTAGTAAAGTGCCAAATACAAAAAGAGAAGTATTAAGTTTCATTAGTAAATTTTATGATCCACTCGGTTTAGCCGGACCATTCATAGTAATTGCCAAGGTTTTCATGCAAAAACTATGGAAATCCCGCATTAGTTGGGATTCTAAGCTTACAGGTAACCTAAAAGAAATGTGGTTTGAGTTCTATGAGAGTTTAAAAATTATGAAACCCATAACGTTAAGTCGGCATGTCAATTTACAAAATGCACAATGCTTGCAATTGCTAGGATTTGCTGACGCATCGAGCAAAATCGCTTATGGTTGCTGTATTTTTCTGCGCGTGGCTGATTCAGCAGGTAACATAAAGCTATCTTTACTCTGCTCAAAATCTCGAGTTAACCCGCTCACTCAACAACTCACAGTACCGCGGCTTGAGCTGAATGCTGCCTTATTGCTCGCAAAGCTTATAAAGAGAGTGCATGATACTTTATCATTAAAAAAGACTATTGACAATACAGTTTTATATTCTGACTCTCAAATAGTCTTAGCTTGGATAAAGACTAATATAACAACGCTTAAAACTTACGTGGCAAACAGAGTAAAGGTAATTTCAGAATTAACTAATCAATTCATTTGGTCATATATAAACTCCGACGACAACCCTGCGGATTGTTTGAGCAGAGGAATTCTGCCTCACGAGTTGGAGCATCATCCTCTTTGGTGGGAGGCACCGAAATTCCTTCACAACAGGGAATATAAGGTACCACTTATTACAACAGCAATACCTGACAGCCTTCCTGAACTTAAACAGGACTCAGAGTTTTCTCATGTCATGGTTTGTACTTCTTTCAACAATACATATTTAAATTTAAAATGCTTAGATAAATATTCAAACATAAACAAAATGCAAAGAGTTCTTGCTTATGTCCTACGTTTTTGTAATAATACACGCATAAAATCGAATAGGGTGCAGCATAACTTCGTTACTTGTACAGAATTACATGATTCATTGTTATTAATTATAAGATATGAACAACAAACATTTATGAAGGATGATATTAGTTCCTTAAAGTGTAAAAATAAAGTTACAAGTAGTTTAAAGGGTCTATATCCGTTTATTGATGACAAGGGACTGGTCCGAGTTGGTGGTCGTTTACATAACGCGTCTATTTCTTACAATCAGAAACATCCTATTATTCTTCCAAAGGCTTCGCGTATTACATATTTGATTATTAAAAATGAGCATGAAAAAAATCTTCATGCTGGACCTAGGATTACCTTGTCTTCTATAAATCAAAGGTACTGGATTGTAAGTGCCATTAGAGAAATAAAAAAAGTTATTCATAAATGTACAATTTGTTGGAAATTGAAACAAAATGTTTCAGAACAATTAATGGGTTCCTTACCACAGGACAGAGTCAATGCATGTCGACCATTTCAAAAAGTCGGTATAGATTTTGCAGGACCTATACCTGTTAAACAATCCACGTTGCGACGCTCAATTACATCGACGGGTTACATTTGCGTTTTCGTTTGTTTTGTGACTAAAGCATTACACTTAGAGTTACTATCTGACATCAAAACTGATACATTTCTGGCCTGTTTTAAACGATTTATTTCACGGCGAGGATTACCTACAGACGTATACTGCGATAATGCATCGACTTTCAAATGTGCAAGGAATCAACTAGATAAGTTTTATAAGTTACAATGTTCTCAAGAACATCAAACACATGTACAGGCCTATGCTTCTAAAAAGGGCATAAAGTTTCATTTCATACCGTGTTATTCGCCAGTTTTTGGTGGACTCTGGGAGGCCGGAGTTAAAAGTGTTAAATATCATTTGAAGCGGGTTGTACAAAGGGCATTATTAACGTACGAACAGCTAAACACTGTATTGTGTCAGATAGAGGCAGTATTAAATAGCAGGCCATTGATTCCGTTGTCTAACGACATGAATGATTACACCTTTCTTACACCTGCACATTTTCTAATTGGCACTGAACTTAATTCATACCCAGAACAAGATGTCTCTGACACTAATGTAAGTAGACTTAAGTTTTGGAAAATCTGTACCAACATGCAACAGTCCTTTTGGAAAGTGTGGAACAAACATTACTTGAACACGTTGCAATTTAGACCTAAGTGGAAAAATGTATTACCTAACATAGACATAGGCTCACTTGTTATTTTATGTGACAACAATACTCCTCCTATGTACTGGCCTATGGCGAGAGTAACAAATGTATTTCCAGGCTTAGACAATATTGTACGAACGGTAGAAGTAAGAACACCTAATGGTAAAACACATAACCGCTCCATTACTCGTGTATGTGTACTACCGATAGAGTGTAGCGATTAAAATAAATATAAAGAAATGTTCATGTATCATTATTTACAATACAGTTTTTTAGTTCATGTGCTATTGTACAATTTAATATAAAATAAGTTATTACTAAGGCTTAATATTGTAAAATCGAACATATTTAATTTTCAAATTAATATTGTATTTCATTGTTGTAAGTCGCAACATGTTGGGAACAACATAAATTATATATTTCAAAAATGTATTGGCAACACCGCGTCGGATGTGGTTGGAGGGTCGCGGCGTTCCATACACCCCGTTCGCTTCCGATCTTTGTACAGTGCACACGTAATTTCATTTTTTATTAAACACGAGTTTGAGTGAATTTTTATATTTAATTTTATATAACACTCTTCATACAGTCCTAACCAGCGATTAAGGGTGTAAACATATAGACAAGGTTTTTACGCTTCTCTTCTTATCATAACTTGCTTGCGTTGCAGAACATCAACTGACTATTCAATCGATCGCCTTAAAAATTGGTATGCGTAGACATTTGAACACATTTTGCTATAACTGAAGTCCTTGTTACAATTAAAATTAGAATAATCATATGTGACATCTTGGCATTCAAACCTTTCATTTACCCTACAACAAGTCTTTACAGTGACTGGGATGTTCTGTCGGTCAGAAAACTATTTATTAAATATACAATAGTTGAAGAACATGATAGGGTTCCTTACACGCCTGATCAAATAACAAGCAGGCGGAAATACACAGTTTGTGCTACAAAGCAATACAAAACTTTTTTTTAAATAAATTTCATTTTTATCTCGGCCCTATTTTATATAATAAACTCAATAAAATTCTTGACATATATCCACTAAAAAATCATAAATGTAAGGAAGTAGTTACATCTCGGTTGAAGACGCAGAAATATGAAGACATAGAAAACTTATTTGCATTAGAATTATAAATAATTATTAGAATTATAAATAATTAGGCATATTTATATACATTCATACACATATTTTATCTCGTTTTTTCTCATTTACTTACTTTTAAGCCTTGTATATTACTTATTTACATTGCTATATACATTGCTTAACTCGTAGACAATGCAAAATATTACCTTATGCATTATTCTCGCAAATCCACCTGTCTACTTCTAAACATCAGTGATGCATGCCACCATTTTTCTGAACATATTTCTTTTACCAAAAACATTTCCGTTGCGATTTAACAAAACTGAACTTTTCCTTAAAAATTGTCAGATAAGATATATTCTACCGGTTCTTCAAAATAGTTTTTTTTTTTTTTTACTTATCGTTTATTTATTAGTGATAGTGAGATCTCTTTCGAAAAGCAAAACCTTAGATATTTCTTTGTCTCTTAGGTATAGTCGCAAAATATATCTTTGAAATAAAAAAAGTGTGTGTACGTATGTACACGCGGTAGAAGTTATACTTCAATGGCGTAACAACATATTTTTTTTTTCAAAAATATTATCTATCGCCTTATTCTACGTTTCTAGAAAAAACGACACTAACAATAGAAAAAAGGTATTTAATACATTTAAAGTTTTAATGCTATTACTAATTATAACTACAAACAACAAATACAATGAAACAAAATGTTGACTATAGCTAACTTCAGGGTGTTGGTTTTTCGTGACGGTGTGTGCGCGCATCGTAATAACTTCAGGGTATCGGTTTTTCGTGACGGTGTGCGCGCGCATCGTAATAACTTCAAGGTGTCTGTTTTTCGTGACGGTGTGCGCGCGCATCGTAATAACTTCAGGGTGTCGATTTTTCGTGACGGTGTGCGCGCGCATCGTAAAAATTTACTCTCATCATTTTTCCCTAACGCATCAAAAGAAGTATAACTTCAAAACTTATTATATAGTAAAAATGTTTCTAATAAGGTAGAGTAATAACAGATATTATTTACATCGTCAAATGAACACTCATTAGAACAACATTAGTAACTTACAACGAAAGATATTTATTAGTTACCGGATTTACAGAATAACATAATGAGCTTTATATTACAATATTTATATACACGATGTTCTGGTGGTCGAGTGGTTTTAACGGTGCAATGTCAAATCGATGTCCGCAGGTTATAGGATTATAGGTATGTACCAATGAATCTTGTGTTCCGAATTCGCATACATTTACTAATTTAAATTGTTAACAATAACGGCTGGCGGTTTAAGAAAACATTCTGAGGAAACCTGAGCCTGAGTAACGTTCTTGTAGTACCATTATATACGGAAAAGATATAGAATTGTGGATTTTCCTGAGCTTGAAATCGCCAAAATGTCACGGGCCCGTGGTATTCGTGATTATGTTCACAACTTAGGGAAGAAACCTATAGCTCTATTGTGGGTCTCTTACAGGCTAATAATATGTGTAATGATCATTAACTTGGAAATTAGTATTCTTATGAATGTAAAATCTACCTAATCATAGAATCATCAAATTGCAGTGTCAAGAAAGCAAACCACTAAACATTTATTTATGGCTGGCTTAAACTCACAGGCAAAAGGCCAACATAAAATATTAGAAAAAAATACAAATAAATCTTTACTTACTTTGTAAAAATCTGCAAGACATAATTCAAGAGCGTAATCCCACCCTATAAATACCCGAGTGAACTGAAGCGAGGCTCAACAAAAGGACACACAGTCCGGGGAAATTGCCCATACACCGTTACTCAATGACAACAAACTTTTCTACTTTCGGTTGCTTAAGTGTCTCTAATACTTATGAAGTTATAAGCAAAAATACAGTTTCCAGTTGGATACTTATATACGCTTTGTGTTGTATTGTTAACTACAATGCCTTATACATACTGAAGTACTTTTTTTTAAATGTCATAACTGGCAAACGAACTTTTGGGTCACCTGATGTTAAGTGATCACCACCGTCCATAGACACTAACGACACCGGGGAAGTCGAAATTACGTTGCCAGCCTGTGTTTGGGGGAAAGGGAGTGAGGGGAGATAGGAGAGGGGAAGGGAGGTGGGCCTCTGGCGCTCTCACTGACCGCACGAAACGCAACAATGCAAGCACTGTTACTTCACGTCGACTTTCTATGAGAGGGTGGTACTACCCCAGACGAGCCGACCCATTCATGCTGAAACCAATAATAACTTCAGCGTGGCTCTACCACTCTTGTACCATAGCAAAATCTGATATCTGTAATCTGTCAACGCCTCCCATACAAAGTGTTAGTAGCCTTAACTCACGGCTTCGCTCGCTTTAATGTATTTTTTTTTCTATATGAAATTTAACTTACGTACTTTTTCATACCCCTGAGAACGAGCATGCACAATTTTATGATGATCCATTAGGTGGTTATGCAAACATATATAAAATTAGGATGGATTATATTTTATTTGTCAAAATTTCAAAAAATTCAAGTAAACGTATAGCTAATGTGACATTATTTACTCCAGCTTTGTAAATAATAGCTTTAGGTTAGTTTTCTTCTTAGATAATTAACCTATGTAAATCTATGACAGTATCGTAAAGAGGAAATTTGTATGTACTCGTAGCATAAAGCTGTGAGTCAGTGAAAATTGTTTCTAATTTTCGCTCTTACGCTTCTAAGGTAAAGATTTTAACCTCAAAAGGCATATGAGCGTCCGCATAATCATTTTTATTGTAACATTAGCATAACGTTTACTTATAATCGAGTTTGAGGTCGAACTTTGTACAGGTTTTGCCAAATTTAATCCCATTCGGTTTAAATGGTATGGGAGCAATCTCGTCTTTCGTTAAGTAGATTTTTTCCCATTATGTAACTATTTACTTTTAAAACAGAGATAGTAAAATGTTAAATGGTTTTAAAATGGAGCTACCAAGAACACTATAGTTTGCGTTTTAGCTACAGGTATCGAATAAACTTTCAGCATAGAAAGACGATGGATTTGAAATTAATTCATTTTAATCATAATGGTCTATACATCATTACATATTATAAAACAAAGTCCTCTGCCACACCTGTCTGTCTCTCTGTCCGTCTGTTCGCGATAAACTCAAAAATTACTGAACTGTTTTTCATGCGGCTTTCACCAGTATACATAAAGTGATTCATGAGAATGGTTTAGGTATATAATTTGTCAAGGTTTTTTTTATTATCAGAGCAGGCCCAACCGGGCCCTCTAGTATTATATATTTAAAAAAAGTTTGCCTTTGTGTGCGCATCAATCAAAAACTAATAATTAGATAGATACTACATAGATAAAGTAAAAGAGTTTTCGAAAGTAGTTTAATAGTTTTTAATGAGTTATCGAGGGAGATTTTTTTTTAAGGTTTGGTGTTTTTTCCTTTGTATATAAAATATGTTGTTAAGGATAATACATGACGCAGCCGAAGTCGCAGGTATCAGCTTTCTTTCTAGCACGGCAAAATTACTGCACTATGCCTGATGGTTAGCACAGTACAACCCAAAAACAATGGCGACCACCGAGTGACACATTATCCATCGCTGGTCGCCGCTGTCAAGCCGGCCTGCAAAAACATGGATATGCACAGACTGATCCCGAAACGTGACCCACAGAAGCGAACCACTATGACGGGCTTTTTCGCCATATGCATGGTGGTCGCGACTCAGTCAGGCTGTAAAACCCTACCTCCCCGCTTTCGCCATTGCCTCGTTCGTTATTCAGCAGGGTGCATCACGTGCAGGTGAGGTTGACTTGGATGTCTCAAGTCTTTATGTTATTCGAAACCCCCTACACCCCAAATACATAATACAACTAGTATCATTATAATATATCTGAATATGAAAAGTAACTAAGTTTTGATGTATATATATACCTACATGTATATAAACATACCTATTATATAAATAGAATTGAAGTGTTCGCTGGTCATTCGAGCTAATCTCTAAAATTATAATTCACGTTACATTTAATTACTCTATTCTATTAGGGGTAAACAGTATTAATATGATTTAATCTGTCTGTAAAAACTGTAAAATAATTGCAGGGGTGTAGTGGGTAGGTAGGTGGTAGATCCACGCTGAAGCTATTACTGGTTTCAGCATGAATGAGTCGGCTCGCCCGGGGTAGTACCACCCTCTCATAGTAAACCGACGTGAAGTAACAGTGCTTGCATTGTTGCGTTTCGTTCGGTCAGTGAGATCGCCAGAGGCTCACCTCCCTCCCTGCCCCTCTTTTATCAGCCTCCCTCTTCTTACCCCCAATCACAGGCTGGCAACGCACCTTCGACTCCCCTGGTGTTGTTAGTGTCTATGAACGGTGGTGATCACTTAACATCAGGTGACCCACCTGTACATTTGCCAGCTATGACATAAAAAAGGGGTTTTGTAAATCCAAATTAAGAAAACTTTATTCAATTTAAGCCCAGAGAAGGCCTTTATGAACGCCAAAACTACCATCGGTTCGGAAAACAAGTCAGTCATCGAGAAGAACAGTCAAGAAACTCCATCTGGTTTATATTTTCATATATTTTTTAATAGATATTTCTACGAAACATAGGTGGTTATATTCGTTTTTAATGGATGCACAGAGAGGAGCATTATTTACAGAAGTCACCATTGTTCACATATTGGCAGTCAGATAAAGAATAAAAGTAGTACAATGGACATTAAAATCATCTCCATGAGAACAAAGCCGCAGGTGCCAACTAGTATTTATATTAACTTACAAATATGTATGTAAATCAATAAAGTTACTTTCATAGTGGTGAGATTATTCCATTGGGATTCAGTGTAGTTGGACCAACTAGTTAGAACTTTTATGTCCTGAACATTTCATTGGACGAGCTTTTTGCATTTCTGGAAGTTTCTTCTTTCTGTACTTTGTCAGTTATTAAATTTGAAGTTGGTGAGAATACTTTAAAACTTGTCTACTTGTCTTGTGTTTTTTTGTTTTATATTTTAACTAACTTTTTTTTTCAGGAATTAGTTATCAGCGAAAGTATGACATTAGCACTGGTTAAAGAAACTTCGAAGACAGGTTGACGTCATATAGGCATACCATAAGTATGGAGAGTCCACGCTATAGTTAATTTTATTGTGAAAATAATGTGGGGTCCACGACTAATGTCCACTAATATTGTTATAAATAATCCATTGAGAACCAGTTTCTCCTTTAGTTTTAGCGTCTTTACCACCTTAGACCACATGATCATATAACATCAGGTGAGATTGTGATGAAACGCTAAAAAACTATGAGATATAAACAGAGATATACAAAATGATCATAATATCTTTATTCTTTTTATATATCATAGGAGGCAAACGAAGGTGGGTCACCCGATGTTCTGTGATCACCACCATCCATAGACACTTGCAACACCAGGGGAGTCGCAAGTGCGTTGCCAGCCTGTGTTTGGTAGGAGGGGGAAGAGGAGAGGTGAAGAGAGGTGGGCTTCCGGCGCTCTCACTGACCGAACGAAACGCAACAATGCAAGCATTATTACTTGACGTCGGTTTTCTGTGAGAGGGTGGTACTAACCCGGACGAGCCGACCCACTTATGCTGAAACCAGTAGCAGCTTCAGCGTGGCTCTACCACCACCAAAATTTTAAATAAAAGTTAGTTTTAATGTTATGCCTTCTTGATTACAGGTGTATAACCTATGGTTTAAAATATGTTTCCGGCGGTGAGCGATAGCAGCTGCAACACAATTTGTAACTATATTAGTTATTAACGTTCATATTGTTAACATTTATAATATTGTATTATTGTTTGCTCCAATAGTCGCTTAAATCTAGAATACCACAGATTAATTATAAACTTAAATCTTGGTATTTTTCAGGATATTTACAATTAAGTAAGTGAATAAGTAAAATTGTTGGAGTTTTTGGCGGGATTTTGGTCTATCATGTAGTGGATTTTATATTTTATTGATATTCTTGTGTAATTTGACCCTGTTTTATAAAACTGGTGGTGTTTTATGTAATACAGTTCGGTTATTGTGCATAAGTGAAGTGAATGGAAAATAATACCACGGACCATGAATTCTGAGATACTACAAATACTCCCTGGAAAGTTCTAACAAGGTAGCCACCATCTTGTCGGAACACTGAAATAATCACACAACACTTATTGTGTAAAATGTGTTGTAATCTCCATTGAAACAAAACATTGACACTGGCAAATGCTTCCGGAGCCAAAACAAAAAAAAGAAGAAGTAAAATTGTTACATAAATAATTTGTAAATTAAATTCAATTCAATTGTGAACATATAGTATATATCAAGTAAATACATTAACTATCTAAATTCATTTTAAAATACGAATTCAGATCTTCGATTATACATCGGTACCACGTAAACAATTATATATTTAGGAATTATAAAATTTGCCTAAATAACACAGGATACTTACTGTAATAAGTATATTCAGTTACAAAGTTCTTATATTTTAACAATACGATTCATAAATTTAAAATTCGTCCATTTACAAAGATAAAAAACAGCTGTTCCATTTGTATAAAAGACACTTATCCAATAGTTTTGATACTTTAAATCATTCAGAAAACGCAATTGAAGCCAATAGCTGAGACTAATATTGCACCAGTTTAAACTGATTTCTAGAAATATCTAACAGAACTATGCAGGCTTTAATTAAAAACGGCTCATACTTTAACGTAATCAAAGTGAATCGCCAATAAAACGTCGTGTAATATAAAACGCACGCAGTCCTGCCCGCCATCGCTCTAGAGATGATCGATATTATTGAAATATCGATATCGAGCGTGATACCATCTAGTTTTTAATATCAGTAATAGATTCGGTACTTTAATAATGTGATAAAAAATATCGAAAACAGTTATTTGCATGATATTATCGAAACAATGATTTCGGGCGTGATGCTATCGATTTTTTTTAATATCAATAATAAATTCGATACATTAATAATAAAATCAACAATCGATATTTGCATTTTTTTTTTATGTTATAGGAGGCAAACGAGCAGGCGGGTCACCTGATGTTAAGTGATCACCACCATCCATAGACACTTGTAACACCAGGGGAGTCACAAGTGCGTTGCCGTCCTGTGTGTGGTGGGAGGGGATGAGGGGAAGGGAGTTAAAGTATGAGAAGCAGAGGAGAGGTGGGCCTCCGGCGCTCTCTCACTGACCGAACGAAACGCAACAATGTTACTTCACGACTCGAACCTACATCGATTGACACTGTGTCCGAACACGCTAACAACTAAGCATCGATACGATTATCGATATTTTTCTATTGCTCATCCCTACTGATCACTCCGGGTGGTTATTACATGTATTACGTAGGTATGTTCGCACCCTCAGCTCCGGTGAGACTATCGCGAACAATAAAGTTTCTTCATAACGTTCGTACGCGCCTCACGTGCCATAGGCTTTATTACCGTTACTTGTCTGTTATGAATTCATTACCTGTTATTTTTGTATAACTACTGCTAGGGGTTACATTAGTGATACGAATTTCTATACATCTACATATGTTAAGAATCTTTATGATATGTACAATATGTTATAAGGTGTATGTTATTATATTATTAATATACTTTTTTATTTAATTAGAGCTAGCTACCATTTTACAACAATTTAAACACGTATGAATCTCAAAAGTATTGTGTAATCCTAAAGTGTAATACTGTGCTCACCATCAGGCACACTAAAGTCACTTTGCCGTGCTACGATAAAAAAAAAAAGAAAAAAAAAGTAAAATGTATCAAGGAATAAAATAAAATATAGTGTAACACTTGTGTTTTCAAACAAAATCATTTTCTCATATCTTATACTGATTTTAATTTTTCATTTCACTTCACTGTTATTAAAATTCCAAATTTTAAAAGTTATTTTACATATTTGATTATTTAATGATACCTAATCAATTTCCACGAGGGTAATGCGGAAACTTGGCGCCATTAGCTGGCACAAATTAATTTAGCAACCAAAATACCCTGGATTAACTCCAACGGGGAAATTTATAACTGATTTTCTTTATTGGTATACTTCAACTTTAACATGAAGCTGATTTAATTAAATTATTTTAATTTTCCAAAAACCAGTTTGTATTTTTACCTATATAAAAATTATATTAGCTTTATAATAATGTAATAATAAATGTTTTATTTAGATTGTTAAAAATATTAAACACTTTAGTTATGAAACATAGTATATGGACCTCTTTAAGCGAATTGAATATTAATAGTTCCGGTGCACGTGTCGCTTTGACACTGAAGTCAGTAGACGAACTGAATAGGTACTTCAGTCTACAATATCATTTTGAAGATAGTAGGTGAGTATGTGGTAGGCAGTAGGTGGTAGAGTAGGTAGGTCAATCGAACAGAAAGCAAGAGCAGCTGCGAGGAAACTTGGGATCCTCTTTAAAGATAAGCGACATTTCACACCAGAACAGCTTCTTAGCCTGTACCAAGCTCAAAGTACGCTCATGTGTGGAATATTGTTGTCACTTATGGGATGGATCAGCCAAATATCAGCTGGCCGCTCTTGACTCCATTGAGCATCGTGCTCGTCGGCTTGTCGGTGATGAGGCGCTGTGGGATTCGAGAATGTTCAGTTTAGAGCATCGACGAAAAGTGGATTGTCTCTCTGTGTTTTACAGGTTACACTTTGGAGAGTGTGCACAGGAATTGCATAATATAATTCCATCGTCCCCATTCCATCAGAGGACGACTAGACGTCGTGAGGGTTTCCACCCTTACGTGGTTGATATTCCTGTAATTCGTACGAAGCGATTTGCTTCCACATTCATTATACGTACGACTAAGGAGTGGAATTCACTCCCGGCGCCTGTCTTCCCGTCATCTTATAACTTGGGAGTCTTCAAGAGTATAGTGAACAGGCATTTAGTGGGTAAGCGCGATACATCGTCGGCCTCATCGTCACTTACCATCGGGTGAGATTGTGGCCAAACGCGTACCTGTTGAACATAAACAAAAAAAAAGAAGGTATTTGGTGGTGAGTAGCGGAAGTCGTTAAAAACCGAATTCAATTGTATTGGAAAAGGAAATTTGCTTTGTAGGCCTCCTGTATGTAGATTTTTTTAATATGTTTTATAAGTTTTGGTGCTTCATCACAATCTCATGTGATGTTAAATGACGAGGTGCTTTAAGATGATACGTACTCTAAATGTACAGGGACTAACACTCAAGTGCAGCTTGGCGATAGATTTTGAACTTGAGTTGTAGTTCTGAATAACGCACATGGGCTATTTGGGCCAAATAAAAAATGGGCAGCATTTTCATATACATAATATGTATATGAAAATTATTATTATATTATAATAATAATTTAATAGATATAAGCCCAAGAAGTTTCACTTTCTCCGCGTGTACACACTGATACACGCACTGTTTTATAATTTGTCAGGACAAGGTATATATGAAAGAAAGCTTATAATATTGTTTACAACTTTTTCAAATGGTGGTAGAGCTACGCTGAAACTATTACTGGTTTCAGCATGAATGGGTCAGCTCGCCCGGGGTAGTACCACCCTCTCATAGAAAACCGACGTGAAGTAACAGTGCTTGCATTGTTGCGTTTCGTTCGGTCAGTGAGAGCGTCGGCGGCCCACCTCCCCTCCGCTCTTCTCCTCTCCCTCTCCCACCCCTAATCCCTTGCCCCAAAAGGGTGGCAACGTACTTGCGACTCCTCTGGTGTTGTTGGTGTCCATGGACGGTGGTGATCACTTAACAGCAGGTGACCCATGCAAAAGAATGGCGAAGTTTTCCTATAATACTGCAAACATATTTCATATAATATTTAAGTTATGCGACTTTTCTCTTTTAGTTACGAAATATCCAAAGCAGGATACAAAAGCTCCGTAAACTCATTACTTAATTTGTCTAAGGACTCGGAATGAAGTTGTTAATTTAACAAATTGGTCAAAGGCGGGGTATTTTCATCTCAGTAAATAAAATTAATTTGTCTCGATTCAAATGATAATAGACTTCCATCGTTTTAATGAAGTATTAGGAATACTGCTCGTTAGTGTAATAAAGGATCTGATATCACTTTGTAGTCGGTGCTCGTCGGCTTGTCGGTGATGAGGCGCTGTGGGATTCGAGAATGTTCAGTTTAGAGCATCGACGAAAAGTGGATTGTCTCTCTGTGTTTTACAGGTTACACTTTGGAGAGTGTGCACAGGAATTGCATAATATAATTCCATCGTCCCCATTCCATCAGAGGACGACTAGACGTCGTGAGGGTTTCCACCCTTACGTGGTTGATATTCCTGTAATTCGTACGAAGCGATTTGCTTCCACATTCATTATACGTACGACTAAGGAGTGGAATTCACTCCCGGCGCCTGTCTTCCCGTCATCTTATAACTTGGGAGTCTTCAAGAGTATAGTGAACAGGCATTTAGTGGGTAAGCGCGATACATCGTCGGCCTCATCGTCACTTACCATCGGGTGAGATTGTGGCCAAACGCGTACCTGTTGAACATAAACAAAAAAAAAGAAGGTATTTGGTGGTGAGTAGCGGAAGTCGTTAAAAACCGAATTCAATTGTATTGGAAAAGGAAATTTGCTTTGTAGGCCTCCTGTATGTAGATTTTTTTAATATGTTTTATAAGTTTTGGTGCTTCATCACAATCTCATGTGATGTTAAATGACGAGGTGCTTTAAGATGATACGTACTCTAAATGTACAGGGACTAACACTCAAGTGCAGCTTGGCGATAGATTTTGAACTTGAGTTGTAGTTCTGAATAACGCACATGGGCTATTTGGGCCAAATAAAAAATGGGCAGCATTTTCATATACATAATATGTATATGAAAATTATTATTATATTATAATAATAATTTAATAGATATAAGCCCAAGAAGTTTCACTTTCTCCGCGTGTACACACTGATACACGCACTGTTTTATAATTTGTCAGGACAAGGTATATATGAAAGAAAGCTTATAATATTGTTTACAACTTTTTCAAATGGTGGTAGAGCTACGCTGAAACTATTACTGGTTTCAGCATGAATGGGTCAGCTCGCCCGGGGTAGTACCACCCTCTCATAGAAAACCGACGTGAAGTAACAGTGCTTGCATTGTTGCGTTTCGTTCGGTCAGTGAGAGCGTCGGCGGCCCACCTCCCCTCCGCTCTTCTCCTCTCCCTCTCCCACCCCTAATCCCTTGCCCCAAAAGGGTGGCAACGTACTTGCGACTCCTCTGGTGTTGTTGGTGTCCATGGACGGTGGTGATCACTTAACAGCAGGTGACCCATGCAAAAGAATGGCGAAGTTTTCCTATAATACTGCAAACATATTTCATATAATATTTAAGTTATGCGACTTTTCTCTTTTAGTTACGAAATATCCAAAGCAGGATACAAAAGCTCCGTAAACTCATTACTTAATTTGTCTAAGGACTCGGAATGAAGTTGTTAATTTAACAAATTGGTCAAAGGCGGGGTATTTTCATCTCAGTAAATAAAATTAATTTGTCTCGATTCAAATGATAATAGACTTCCATCGTTTTAATGAAGTATTAGGAATACTGCTCGTTAGTGTAATAAAGGATCTGATATCACTTTGTAGTCGGCATTAAGGGTGTTTATTTTTAGTACAGTTATGGCTTTTTATACTTAAACTGCGTAAAGTTGGTTTTAAAAACTTGGTTTTGTTTGCGTCAACTTAGATAGAACAAATATTGACCTGGGGAAATACGGATACGGATTAAGAGGATACGGATAGCTGGGGGAGAGAGTGGGTTATGTCCGAATTACACGGACTAAAACCCTACGGTGTACCATCCGCCGCATTTTAAGAGCGGCCAGGGATCGTTCCTGCTATCTAAGTGAAAATCACCCCTGCGGCAGCCTGGCAAGGTGGTCGCCAGGCTACGTCCTCATAGGAGGGCAAGCTGGGTACACAGCCAGCCGCCTGCCCTCGTCAGTCGAACTTGTGCAATGAGGAGTTGGGTCGGTTACGGTAGTGGGAGGAGTCGGACTTGCCGTCATCCCCCCTCCTGCCAGCACTCCTTTGTCGAAGGTAACCTCTTAAAGCATCCTCGCGGGCCCTCCCGGCCGCTTCCGTCTGCGATGTGACTTCCTTGCAGAAGGAGACCACAGCATTCCACACCTCCTCGCTGCCAAGCATGGTCGAGACCACACTCGGCAGCGAGAGATCCTCTCCTATCGCCGTAGCCGGAGCGCACTGATCCTCCCAGCGTCAATTTAGATTAACGTAACTTTTTTTTTTTTAACATGAGGAAATCCCTTATGGATACGCCACCCCCCTAGAGGAGAGGGTGGGTTATGTCCGACTTGCACAGACTAAAATCCCACGGTGTACCGACAGACCGTTTTGTAGGGGCGGCAAGGGATCGTTCGAGCTAATCACCCTTGTAGAGCCACCCCCACGGTCCACCCGGCGGAAAGTGACCGCCGGGCTCCTACCTATAGAGGGGCAGACCGGGTACACACCGGCTGCCCCCCTTCGTCCGCCAGACCTGTGCAATGAGGAGTTGAACGAAGCGCCTTCTCCTCCCGCCTGTCCTCCGTTGGCGGAGACGGCCACTTTGAGGGTCTACCTCGCGAGCCCTCTCCGCCTCATACTTCTGCGATATGACCTTCTCGCAGAAGGAGGCCATCGCTCGCTAAGCCTGTTCGCTGCCGAGCATGGCCGGAACCACGCTCGGCAGCGATAAGTCCGTTCCCACGGCCGCCGCCAGAATGCGGCGCTGCTCCCCCCACACAACACACTCAGCGTGTGCTGCGCGGTATCTTCGTCAGCACCGCACTCGTGGCAGGCGGCCGTCGGCTCCCTGCGTACGATCCGGTGCAGGTACCACCCGAAACAACCGTGTCCGGTGAGTACCTTCACCAATTGGAACGTCAGGGAGCCCCACTTCCTGGTCAACCACTCCCGCAGGACCGGGCGGATGGCGTCTATTGTAAACCGTCTGAACCGCTCGTCCGCCAGGTCCTGCTGCCACCTTTCGTCTCAGAAGAGACGCCATCTCTCCGCTTCTACCTCCCTGGGAGCAGGAGGCTCCCCCCTGCGTTTCCTCGCCGCCGTGAACTTGTACACGGCGGCGAGAACTCCTGCCTCCAGCTCCCAGGGCAGGGAGCCGGCGAGCGTGAAGGCCGCCGCTGAGAACACCATCCGGTACGCCCGGATTGCCCTTAGTGCCACCGTGCGCTGCGCATTGCGGAGCGCGCGCACGTTGGCGGCACCGAGGGCATCGGCCCAGACTGGTGCCCCGTAGGCACCTATCGCCCATCGGCCCCCCCATCACGTGCTTTGAGGGCCTCCCGGCGTCGGCACATACGGCGCAGCGGGCCACCTCCGCTTTACACTCGGCCATTTTGTGGCCCGCCGCGCCACTGCGGTTTTTTTTTTTTTTTACATGGGGAAATCCCTTCGGATATCCACCCTAGCCGGGCAGCTGAGGGTGGGATATGTCCGACTTGCACGGACTAAAACCCCATGGTGCCTCCTTACACCTCTTTCGCCGGGGAGCAGGAACTGCCTACGGCACTGCGTCTGCCCACCCGGCAGGTGCCGGCTCCTCATAAGGGGCCCCTTCTGCGGCCTAAGTGGGTCAAGATAGTAGACCCCTCAGGGAGGGGCGGGTGTTAAACCCCCCCCGACGAACTGTAGGAGTCGCACGGCACAATGCGCCTCCACCACGTGGGCCTGCTATAGAGCAGGGCGACGGACGTGCCCGCGTCACGTCGCCCGCAGGTCCTTTACGGCGGCATTAGATCGTCTCCGACCCGTCGCCGCCGTGTTCGTCGGCCGCGGGAGATGAGCCTGGTGGTCTGCTCCCTCTCCCTCTCCGCCGCCTCCTTAGAGAGCATAACTGCCTCGCAGTATGAAGCGACGGAGTTCCACCCGGTCTCGCTCTCAACCATCTTACAGACGACAGTCGAGAGCGAGAGATCCGGGACTATGGCCGCGACGAGCTAGCGACGTGGCACGTGCCAGGCGGGACAAACTGCTAATGTGTGCTGCGCGTTGTCCGTCGCGCAGCCACAGTGATGGCACCCTGCCGCTGGCTCCCGACCTA